>NDFZ01003302.1:0-20133 GCA_002192655.3 Mamestra configurata | reverse complement strand
GAGCACCGCCGTGTCCTCGTCGAGGCGATCGGCGGCGGCAACCTCTCGCGTCCGGCCCTGGTTGAATCCATGGTCCGGAGCGAGGAGGCTTGGGAAGCGGTCACCTCCTTCTGCGAAGCAGTAATGCTAGCGAAGGAGGAGGCGGGCCGCGCGAGGGAAAGGCAAGGCTTTCGCCCCAAACAACGCAACAGGAGAAGACGCCCCGGGCGTCGGGAGTCGCAGGGCGATCCCCGGCCACCGTAGGCGCGGGCCTGCGGACGGCGAGCGTTGGATGGTTCGCTGTCCGATCACCACCAGGTCCGGGTCGATGGCGCGTTGTGTTTCACGCGCGCCTCAAAGAGATGTCAGCATAAAAGAAGGGGCCCGCTAGGGCCAGAGCCTGCCAGGGTTGCGGAATTTGTTCGAAAGAGTCACCGCGGCCCTGGAACGCAAAGGTCTTCAGAAGGAACACGGATGGGTTTTAGTCAGTAAGAGTCTGACACGCCCTTCCGCTCCACCCAGAGCGGAAGAAGTCATTTGATGACTTCCCATCCTTAAAAAAAAAAAGGAGTCTGAAGGACCCCTCCGTCCGCCCTGGGGCGAAGTATATCCATTAAGGATTTCCGCCCCATTTCCAAAAAAAGAAATAAAATGTCTATCTACTACAAGAACGATGTCTCACCACTGATAATCTCTCGGCTGTTTCCTGTATAGTCTCGGTTGGCTTGTCGAGCCCCAGTTGCAGCACCAACGCCGGCAGCTTGAGGCGCTCGCACAGCACGCCGAATCTCTCGTGGTGACCTTCCATACCAGGCACGACACACAGGTATGTTTGGTTCGAGTCGAATTCATCGTCTCTCTGGGAATAGACAATGAATCAATCAAATTGATATTATTATTTCGAAATGTTAGGCCGTTATATAGGCAGGTTAGTTGAAGCAGAAGGCAGACACATAATGTAGGCATCTANAATTCATCGTCTCTCTGGGAATAGACAATGAATCAATCAAATTGATATTATTATTTCGAAATGTTAGGCCGTTATATAGGCAGGTTAGTTGAAGCAGAAGACACATAATGTAGGCATCTGTCTGTAATGTAAAACTCAGAAACAGCATTGTGAAAGGGACAAAAATTGTAATGCCTCACCACTTCCAATAGTTGTGCACACAATACCCCCGAGATACCTGTATCTTGAGGGCATTGTGTGCACACATTTCACACAATTTTCGGGGCTCACAGAAAATAACATAGTTAATAAAAAATGTAAGTAGGTACCATAGAAGCATTGTTCACAAGCGTCGGCATACAGACAAAGTCAGTGGTGGCGAGCAGCTCATCCGAGTCGACGTAGGTGAAGAATGTGGACAAGCCCTTACTATCCTGGAAGTCTGTTTTGAAGATAGACTTTTCTAATTGTTGAATCCTTTAAAAATCACAAAAAAAACGATAAGAAACTAAAGTCTGTTAAAGTTTTGTTTCCATAAAATCGAGAATGGGTTCCAAGTAAGATAGAAGTGGAGAAAATGGCGTCAGTGACAGAAAAGGTAAACGAGATTTTTTAGTCTAAGTATGAGTAAGTGATGAAGAGAGGTTAATTACACAATATGTGTAACTAAGAAATCACACTAATATTATAAAGGCGAAAGTTTGTGAGTGTGTGTGTGTATGTTTGTTACTTCTTCACGTGCAAACGGCTGGACCAATTTTGATAAAATTTGGCACAGAGGTAGATTATAGTCTGAAATAACATAGTAATATAGAACACGGGAGTATGTTCCCTTAGGATAATTTTCGACATGCACGCGGGTGGAGGTGCGGGTGGCAGCTAACAACCAATGGATTAAATACATGGCTTTCCATGAAAAGGAAAACAAGAGAATTGGTGGGTAGAGCGATGAAAATCATATTAAAATAAAAGGAAAAAGGAAATTTAGGTCACACGGGCTCGTGTGACCTAAATTAATGTTTAATAAATTCTTCTTATTTAAGGTGCAATGAAAAGGGAATAGCTAAGACAAAAAGAAGGTAATAAATAGCTAAGACTAAGGGAATATTAAGTCTTACATAATTATGTTGCACATAATCATCTAAAATGTAACTTACGCGTCAATAGTAATCAAAGGTATTTCGGTCTCTTCGAACACAACGTTGTAATGAATTCTCAGAAAATTGTATATTAACGATATCTTATCGCATTCTACACCCAAATCTTCCAAAGTAGTATGCTTGTCCGTTTCCAACGTTCTCATCTCGTTCGCATCTGTATCGTTCGCATCTGTAAATAATATGGAAATTTCAACTACGTATTTAAATTACCTACTTAGCAAAACATCATAGGTTCTTTCACCAACAATACCCATCCAGGGTATGGTTGGTGTCGAAAAGACGTGGTTTGAAATAGCTAACTTTTAATATCATCCTTTGGGCTCTTTCTACTGTTATTATTGTTATACTGTTATTTTGTTTTACATGCCCCACCTCATGTTGTGATGCAGTAGCAAATGAAAGTTTGCACCAGGGCCTTGTATACCATCCTCATCGTTTGTTTGTCTGCCACGTCACGGAGTCCTTTAAAAATGTAAGTGAGTTTTCATATTCTTTGAGATAGAAAGTCAATGTGGTTTCCAAAAGTTAAATTAGCGTCAATTTCGACTCCAAGATATTTCAGGCTTTTTGTAGGACTAATATTGGGACAATTACAGTTTGGACTTAGAGGAAAGTTACATTTATGAGCATGGATATTGTAAGTAGTGAAATTGGCAACTTCAACTTGATAACGAATATAGTATAAGATATATTTGGTTTTATGTTCATTTCAAGTGAGGGAATTTGTGGACAGCCAGTGATATATAGTGTTAAATCCATTTTGCGTAAGATTAAAAAGATCATTCCATGAGTCAGCGAAAAAGGTTAGGGCCGTGTCGTCCGCATATGCGGAGATGCGTCAATTTTTAATCTTAAGGGAACAGAGCTCATTTATATAGCAGAGAAAAAAGTAGGACCTAATATACTGCCTTGTGGCACCCCAAATTCAACTGACAATTCGTCACTAATATGTTCTCTAATTTTTACTGATTGGGTTCTATTTCCTAAATAATCCTTGATTAAGTCTAGTGGAACGCCTATAATACCATAGTCTTCCAGTTTTTCAACAAGGCGGGGTACAGAAACAGTATCAAAGGCTTTTGCCAAGTCAAGAAATATAATCAGACATTTATTTTTGCTATCTAATTATATTCGCTGAAAAGGTAACAAGATCAAGTACTGCGTCGTCAGTTGAGCGACCAGCTCTAAATCCGTATTGCGTATCAGAAAATAAGTAGGATTCTTTTAGGTATTTTGTTAGCCCGTTGTGCATAATCAAGAACAGGCTAACAAAATACCTATTGCAATCCTAACAACATTGTCAAAGGATAATTTTGTTAGGATTGCAATTGGCCTATAGTTGCCGACGTTGCCTTTGTCTCCCGCCTAATGTATCGGATGTACCACTGCTCTTTTTAATGCGAGGGGAAATATTTTGGAGGCAAAACAGCGATTTATTAAATTGGTTGGAACGGGTGTAACAGAAATGGTTATTTTCTTTAATATATCAGCACTAATCTGATCCCAGCCAGGCGAGCAGTCACTTTTTAATAGTTTAAGCGTTCTGTCAACTTCTTCGATATCAGTGGGTAGTAGAACGAAAGAGTTTATTGGGAGCTTAGTGACTTTCTTAAAGCAAGGGATATGAGGGGAAATCAAGTTAGATAGTCGTTTACCAATATTTGAGAAGTATTAATTTGTATTGTTTATTGATTCTTTAGGAGTTTTTATCTGTGATATTAACCCCAGTTGTAGTGGTAACTGCTTTTTATTATATTATATAAGTGATTGTTTTTATGGTAGACCAAAGCTTTTTAGAATTATTTTTAGACATGATCAGTTGATCTCTCTCATATTGTTTTTTAAGTTTTTTTTGTAGGTTATTGCAGTAGTTCCGGTTTCGCAAGTAAGATATTTTTAATATGACATCTTTATCATTACTTTTTAAATTCTTATTAATTCTGTCTCTGGTACATATGCAACGCAACATACCGGTAGTTATCCAAGGTTTTATTATAATTTTAATTCTAGGGATTAATCGTTTTATTGTGTTATTTGCAATTAAAAATTGAATAATGTTAATGAAATTGTCCATGGCGATATTTAGATTTGATACACTTTGTCAAAATTTAAGGTATTACATTCGGATTTTAATTTGTCAATGTCAATTTTAAAATTTATTTTCATCTTCATGGTTTTAGATTTAGTCATATGGGTTTTTATACAGAATACATAGAGATTATACATAATAAAACTGATTCATGATAAGTGATACTAGTACCCAAGGATAATATGAACGCTTCTAGCTTAGTTTTTAGTATCACATGGTCCAAGCATGTCTTATATGTGGTAGCAATATTAATAGCAGGGAGAAGTCCATGGAAGACAATGGTCCCCAGATACGAGGTGGTCGCAGAACTGTTTCCANTTAATAGCAGGGAGAAGTCCATGGAAGACAATGGTCCCCAGATACGAGGTGGTCGCAGAACTGTTGAGTGATGAGGTTAATATTTATATCACCAACTACGATGATATTTTTAAACGACGACACGGTCACTAGCAAGTTATGTAATAGGACAGTATCGGGTGATTTAAAACTAGGGTTCTATAAATTGCAATTAATATTGTATCATTTTTTATTTTTACCATCAAACAATTTGCTTCTGATAGGAAAAGGTTCTTCTACAGTGCATTCCAGATTATTATTTGTTTATACAACTACGCCGTCGTTTTGATTATAGTTGTCATTCGTTTTATGTGAATTATATCGTTGGAGCAACGGTAAGTTTACAACACGCGATAACCAGCATTCAGAAAGCACAATGATGTCACATGATAGTTTCAGCGTTTCTAGTAAAACGTATAATTCTTGAAAATTACAGTTAAGGCTACGTATGTATATTTTGCTGTAGAACCTTTAAGTAATGTGTAGGGTTTTTCAGATAAGAGCTGCATTGCTCAGGTTCACATGTGATAGGGACATAAATATTAAATTGGTAAATTTCGCTGATTAGCTTACTTATGGTATCGAATGTGAAATGTTTACTGATTTTAGTGAAAATACTTTTGGCGTGAATGGATATATAAATAAGGTAGCTGCAGTGTATTCCGCGATGAAGGGAAAAAAACGACATACTCGTCCATGTAATTGGTGACGCAAGTTTTGGATTGTCGCGAAACAATTTTGTATTTAATAAATGTGCATGGAATATTATAATTATGTATTTATTATATAAGTATATTTCATATTGGGAACTTTCGAATAATAGTTGTATATAATACTGTATACTATGGAAATGCAGGTTAGTAAATAAATATATTATGATATAAATATATTATGATTATGAATAAAACATGATAATATGTATTTATTGTTTACCTAGATGTATATTTTATTTCGTAGTTTAAGATAGCAGTTGTATGTTATGTTCGATGATACAGAAATATAAGTTGGTAAAAAATATATTTTGTGAAAGTGTATAAAGCATTATGTGTGTATATTATAGAAATAAATGTGTGATATGGTGAATAATATGAAACACTGTTTATGTAAATAATTATATTTTGAAAGTGTTAGGATGTAAAGTAGTTGCAAATACAGAGTGATTATAAGGTAAAGGTTATCAAACAAATTGAGAGCGTAAAACATTTCACAAAAGAAAGAACAGAGAGGGTAAAATGAAAATTTTAGATTTCAGTTTCATGAAGTCTTCTTCTCGTGAGATAAGTGTAGACTGGTCGCCATCCTTTTGGTGAATAAACAAACACCTTTCCATATGAAGGCCAGCAGCTTGCACTCTTATGATTTTTGACGTATTGACGAGTATAAGTTCCGCCCGCTGGTGGTGAGGCATTCCGCTTATCAATGGTCAAATTAAGCTTATCTTTGACTTTGTCTTTGTTGTGCCTTTTAGATGACATTATTGTATTTTCTTTAGGAGAAGTAGGAGAAAATTCCACTATTATGGGAGCGGACTTGTTCGAAGACTTTTTCGGGCGGAAAATATTTCTTACGTCTGTGACGAGCACTTTTACATTCAGTACTTCACCAACATTCTTTACCAAACCGATTAATGCAGATTTATCTTCCATATGAGATTCTGGCACATTCCTCAATTCCAAAGTTGATGCCTTTGAGTTGCGTTCAAGAATCTCGATTTTTTATTCAAGAGATTACTTTGGGTCTTGAATACTGAATTTTCAGATTTCGCTTAATGAGCATATTTGTCCGACATGTACTGGATAGATTCTGTTATTGTCTCATTTTGTTTTACAGGTCGTTGCATCTCTTCAACAAATTTCAACGTCTGGGTTTTTTGGTGAAACTGAACATCAGCCAGCATATCTCCTAGTTCAGCCAGCGCAGAGTCATCAAACTTACGTTTATATCGTCTTATAATATTTTGCTAACCAACACAATCAGTTTCTGAACCCATGCTGAATCCGAAGCTGTATCAGATTCCTGTGCCAAAATCGATGGTTTCAATAATGTTTGGGTAGATTTTTCGGGTCGAGTTCTCTGAGTAGTGGCCATAGTAAGAACAATAATACGCTGGTGACTATTATAAAAACAAAAAAAAAACTTTTTGTTTGCTAGTGAGAAGCAGGGCTCGAACTCTGGACCGCCCGACGACGCACAGTTGTACTGGGTTCGTTGGTCCTCTGAGCTAAGATATCGTTAACGATTTTGTTTGTTTTGTTTTAAAACTATTTTCGCTGGTGGTTAGAGTTATTGATACACTTGATTTTTGCTCACAAAAATCACCAGCACTTGTGCGTCAGTTAAGGTAGGTATTTATATTAAAAAAGTAAGCACTGTTTACACAAATAGTCTGTTGCGATTTAGAACTGTGCTCATAAGTGAAATTAGAGTTGATGGTTCACTGAAGTTTTTACACACTAACAGTCATTTACCTACACCTTAACGTCAATGCTGTGAAGTTTTATTAAAAAGTAAGCACTATACACTGTTTAGTAATTTTAAACACGGAGATACGCGTAAGTACGTGTGTTCGTAATGGCGGTGCGATCGCGGGGGTAGTAAATTCTACCATAATGCCACATAAACCTTTGTGAACTAAATACTGCTGGGCCCATACGCAGTTGTCTGCCCATCAGGACCATAGCCCGTAGCAATTGCTACTCTTGCTTACGTGACTAAGCCAGAAAAGGGAACAGAACATTCTAATTATGCCACACTATGCTAATTTACCTGCAAGTGCAAGGATTTTCTGTAGCAGCGATGTCTGTTGCGTAGGTGCGGTGTTTGCTAGGACCACGCTATGAGCGCCTCGCAGCGCTTTCTCGGTTACCTCCAATGCGCCGCGGTACCATGCACCAATGTTACATGACACCTGAGATACAAAATGTTATTGAAATAAACAAATTATGAAAAAAAAAAAAATGTTAAAGAGTTTAAAGTTTAAAGAACTCCGTGATGTTATAAACTAAAGTAGACATTAGAAGTGGAATGGAACCATACAACAACATTGAAGAACATGAACGAACAGCTGTTGGAAAACCACTCAATAAGATCCTTCATTGTATTGTCAGTACATAAACATGAGAGGTTAATCTTACTTGGCTCAGCTCCGGTAGCGTTAATATTGTCGTCGGCAAGCTGTTCGATACTCGACGAAGACACACTTCCTTCCCAATTGTATTTTCGCCAGTGGTCAGCACTGCGAAATATCTGTCGAAACACAAACATTCTTGATTTGGAAAATACGAACATAAGTAAGCAAGTAATCATTTATTTAGCAAGTAGATTAGCATAGATTACATCAACTGTTGTTACGAATGACTAGGTATGACTATTATTAAGTTTGACCTGTACTTCAAAGTAGGAAAATCTTTAATCTTGAAGAACAGTAACAGTTTTATTTTGAGAGTTTGACATATTTTTTTTTAGTACATCGTTGATTGACTGCGGAGAAGATAATAATGGTTAAATAATCAATCATGCAATTCGAGTCGAGACAGGATACGATCAACTAAAATCACCGGCGATTAAGTAAATATATAAGAATAGAATGGAATACTCTTTATTATGTACACCAAATTATAGAAAAGATAGCCGAAGAAAAACATTACATAGGGTGACACAAAAAACGATCTTTTAAAGACAACCTTTGGATGGATTTTAAAGAGAAAAGGCAAGACACTGCTGTAGGCAGTCTTAGGTGTATATATAATAGATTCAATAAATATATAATGGATAAATACATAAATAAAATAATAATTATGAAACAAAAGCAGAGAACCCAAGTAAGGACGACTAAGGAGAGAGATAGTGATTTTTCACGATAGTTTTAAAAGTAGACAAAGATTGAGCACGCCTTACCGACACAGGCAAGGCATTCCATAACCACACCGCTTGAATCTTAAAAGATTTGTCGTAGAAGCTAGTGGAATGCATCGGCACCTCTAGTCTCAAGTTTTCCGATGACCTCAGATATCTATTATGTGTGTCATGAAGGACCTTGAAACGTTCTTTAAGGTAAGAGGGGGCCACACGATAACTGTGAAACCAGTCAATCGTTTTTGGAGAAATGTTAAGCGAGCGAAGTACGCCAAGCAGGATATTGAAATCGACGGTATTGAACGCATTACTGAAATCTAGGATGCAAAGAACCGTCAGATTTCCTCGTTCCACGCCTATGCGCCTATACGCCGTCATCGGCGTAATAGGCTATTCTTACAAAGAAAAGCACTGAGCTGATTGTGAACAAGGCGTTCGAGGATTTTCGAGAGGAAAGGCAAGATAGAAATGGGACGGTATTCGGAAAAGGAAGTAGAATTTGCCTTTTTGGGTAAGGTAGTGATTTTGGCCTCTTTCCAAGTTGATGGAAAGACCCCATGGGATATCGAGTAGTTTATGATATAGCATAGGATAGGAAGGATTTCGTCAAGGACAGGAAATATGATTTTTCGAGTGACACAATCAGTACCAACTGCGTTAGAGGTGATTGAAACTATGCTTTTCTTAACATCACATCAGAAAAATAAATGGGGAATGATTCGGAGCTGGAAGGTTTGAAATATGGTTTATTGTAGTTGTTTTCGAGGTCCCATTACATGAGGACAAAGACGAGAAGTGTGGATTCAATAAATCAATATCTAGGTCCTTATGAATCAATTCTTGGCGAGATTTACCAACTCCCACGGATTTAAGAAATTTGCAGACTTTAGCTGGATCTCCGTTTTCAACTTAGTCGTGGATGTGGCGTCGATGGGCATCTCTACACACTTTATTGCAGCGATTGCGAGCATTTAAAAGTTTCTCCAAATTTAACGACGAGGGACGACATTTGAATTTTGTTTTAGTAACAGCTTTCCTATGGATCACGGCTTTAATGTCGCCTGTTACCCATGGTGCCGGAAGATTTTTAATTTTTATTGCACGTATGGGAGCGTGAATATCATACAGTCGCTCAAGGTTGTCCGTCAACAGGTTCACTTTATCGTCAATTGACTCTATGCTGACCAAAGGTGTCCAGTCAATGTTGCCGGCATCTCTTCGGAGATCATCTGCATTCATTCCACTAAAATTGCGTTGCAAGAGAATTAGGTTTTGCCTTAGGAGGTCAATTTTGTATGAGAGGAAAATAAGGTTATGATAGGAAAACATAACAGCTGGGCATTGGCCATGCTTGCCGACATGTTGAGAAGAGGACACAATAACCAGGTCTAAGAGTGAAGGGTTACAATTTGGAAAATGGTGTGTGGCACTTAAGGGAAGAATGGATAAAGCATCAGCCAGGTGACATTATTTCAACTAGAGATGGTGTTACAAACTAGTATTGTAAAATAATTTGTAATTATATAAACTTACTTAATTTCTGGGCACAGTTTCCTTGATACCAAATCTAAAGTGTTCAGTAGAGTTTCGTCGATACCCTTCTGTTTATCACCCACAGTCACATATACTCCCTCAATGGGAGCAGAGCGACTAGCATTATTCAGCAGTGTTTTGACGTCAGCTTCCACCGTCAAATTGTCAGATAATACAAACACTTCAACACCCAATGCCTGCCATGATCTGAAAAAAAGGATTGTGTATACAAGAAATTGTTAATCTAATATATCGCACACCTAGATCTAAACAGCGTTAACACAAAAAAGCACTTTTTCAGAAAAGCCGAAAAACTTATTACTGTGTCCCTTTCCACTGCAGGAGTTTACTGCATAGATTTATGCTTTTATGTAGCTAAAAGAAAGATATTGTATTATAATGATATTTTGGGGCTGAAAATTAGATTTTTGCGGAGATATGTTTAAATCTGTTTTATTGGTGGTGGTAGATAAGGAATTCGATGGTATGCATAACTAAAAATTACAATTTTCGAGTTAGCTCCCTTTAGATCTAAGTGTGCGATATGTTAGTGAAGTAATGAATAGCTCTATTCTCTAATATATTATTGCGACATTGTACTGGGATGACGGGACTATTGTTGTCAAAAATGTGGTGATAGATTAGATTGCGATCTTGGCGAGAATCTCCTAAATGGCAAGTTAAATAAACGAACACATATTAACCGTATTTTTATTTGAAGATAGCTCATGGATTGCCTCTTGAAATGTATAACAAGTTTTCTAGCACCTCGCTCCACAAGTCTGTCGCACAACTGAAGTCCAAAGGTTTCATCATTGCACAGTATAAGATGGGTACGATCAGCCTTGCAGGTCAACCTGTAAAATCATTGTAGGGATTAATACCCCATCGTTGCATGGGCCATGGCACCACAAACAGCCCACTCTACAAAGGTTGCTTTGGCGCTGAGGAATCAGCCGCCCACGTTATCCTGGACTGCGAGGCCGTTGCCACCGCCTTGGAACGATAAGGTCACTCCGCCAAGCCTATGAAGACCCTAAGAAACTTTTTTGCTTCTGGGCGGAGCCAGGCTGGCTATGTTAACGTGGATACCCTCAAAACACGGACCAAATGAAGGTCTCAGTGAGGATTACGGAGTCCTTAATCTACCCCATAGTAGATAATTTGAAAATTAAGGCATACCTGGGCTGGACCTCCAGTGTGGTTTCTGTCATGTCAAGTAGCACTCTGCCACGATGCCTGCTGGCGGCGAGCAGGCGGAAAGCACGCGTGACTTCTTGCGGCGCATACGACACGCGTGATAGAGGACGCACGTAGCCGCGACTGATACCATCGCTCAACATTGTCTGCAAGATCTGTGACATACAAAATTATATGCTTTAGAAACATTTTGAAATTGCCTCTATATAATAACACTATTACTATGAGACAAACTACGAAAAGCGGCAATATTTAAAGGTTGTTCCCGTATCAAAACTTCAGTACTAGCAATAAATCGTGTAGTACACGAATTTAATATAAGAACGTTAAGGTGGGATCTATTGTTTTTTTATCTACTGAACGTGATGATATGTACAAAAGAAAAATAGAAAAGTTCTATTGGTACTTCAGATACATTTATAAGATTTAGGGCTTATTCACCATTCCTAAGTAACTTAGTGTTGATCAGTTACTTCCCAGCTAACGTTACTTGGCAAGTAAAAGTTACGAGTATCTTTTGTCGATTTCACATATAAAAATAAAGTTTCGAGTATCAACTTACTGGTTAAGTTGATACTTCTAACTTATACATTTTTCTAACCTTAGCCTGCTCAATATTTGCAGGTTCAAATATTGACGAGATATCAACGGCGTTGTAAGCTCGCTCTCTAGTGAGGTTGTACATCCCGTAAGCGAAATCATCTTGACTGTGCAGCTGAGAAACATCAACAAACAACCCGAAGCTCTTGGTACAGTTGATTGCAGTCTGAAAAAAAATATGGCATCAATTTTATAGCATACATTAAAGCATTAGAAAAAAGGAACAATAAAAAGATAATCTTACTTTCTTCAAATCTTCTCCAAGGCAGCTAATAACAATGTTACAACCCTCCCCTTTGGTAGCACTTAGAACCATATCTGCAAAACTGTGATCCCTAGAATTTCCGATGTGTTCAGCTGGAACACAGACAATGTGCATATTCTAAGTAAGAAAAAATATGCACCTTGAATAAACTTAAAAAAAACTCAACGCAATCAAAATACCTTTCAATCCTGGGAATAATTTTCTTAGGAAATGTTTCTTGCGCATGTCACTAACTGTTGTGAATACTTCGAAGCCTTGAGCAAGGGCTATTGATATAACAGCTTGGCCGAAAGCTCCAGCCCCTCCATGGACCAACACAGAGGAATCTGGTTGCAACCCCTTGTAATGTTTGATAACCTAAAATAAATCCCAATTTAATGTGCTTGATGAACTACGGGCAGATACGCAGTTGCTCCATGCATACGGTTCGACTAGAAGCCGACTTCAACATAGTTAGGAAAAGACTGCACAGATTGACTGAACTTCTGGCACTTTTGTTGTAAGCAGCTTGAGTGTTAACTCACGAGACAGTAGAGTGCGTGTGCGTAGGCGAGCGGCACGGTGGCGGCGTCCTCGAGGCTCCAGTGCGGCGGCACTGGCCACAGCAGCTCCGGCTGCGCTCGCACCACGCTGCCCGCCGCGCCAGTGCGCACCAAGCCCATCACTCGCGAACCACTGCATGGCGAATAAATACATGGGCTTACATTTGTATTACCATGTTAATAAATTAATATATTTTTAAATTCAAACTATTAGCCATGTTATCCGTGATATAAAT
Source organism: Mamestra configurata (assembly GCA_002192655.3). Taxonomy (NCBI): domain Eukaryota; kingdom Metazoa; phylum Arthropoda; class Insecta; order Lepidoptera; family Noctuidae; genus Mamestra; species Mamestra configurata. The sequence continues at coordinate 7,389 of NDFZ01003302.1, read as the reverse complement.
CAAAATAATAGTCCAAAATAGTCGATGAATAATTTAAAATAATGATTTGAACGATTGATGATTTTGATTGATGAGACAGCTTTGAAAGATTGTTTAAATTATTTATATTTTTAACCGACTTCATAAAAGGAGGAGGTTCTTAACAGTAAGCTTTTGACCGTTTCTATCACAAAAATGATCTATTGACCAATGCAAAGGAGAATCTATCGCATTTAATGTCCTTACGTATTAGGTCGTATTACAACTGCATAATTCAGGTGAAATGGATCAAAGAATGATCGAGATCCGTTGAAGACCCTGGTCATTGTTGATGGCAGCTCTAGGATGATTCCAAAAATAAATAGGTCACAGCTTCCCCAGGATCAATTTAACGGAACTACTATTCCTATAAGTGAGAAGGTTATCCTTGGGGTTTGGATCGACAAACATCTGTCTTGGGGTAAGCAGCTCCAGGACGTAAGCCGCAAAATTTTTGCATCTGCCAGGTCCCTTATACGAGAACTGTCTTCCCACTGCCACTAAAACTGCGCTTGCACAGTCCCTTCTGCTTCCCATCCTTGACTCTGCTGATGTCAGTTATCTCGATCTCACTCAGGCACAACTAGATTAACTTGAGCATCTTCAGAACCTTTGCATTTATATTTGGCCTGCACAAATTTCTGAATTTCGCACAAATCTCAAGTTGCTTCCCATAAGTCGTTGCCAGGACTCTCATATTTTTCCTGGCCTTGGAGGCTCTTTGGCCTCGACTAAGGGGGTTCTTAAGCGCATGCTTGGAGAGAGGCCAGTTCCCACTTCGTTGGAAGACGGGGAAACTGGTCCTCATTAAGAAGCCTGGGCGCCCTGCGGACTCTCCGTCCGCTTACCGGCCCATCGTGCTGCTCGACGAGGTGGGCAAGCTCTTTGAAAGAGTAATTGCAAACCGCCTCGTCGGGCACCTGGTGAGGGTGGGGCCGAATCTGGCGGAGAACCAGTTCGGTTTCCGCACGGGGCGCTCAACGGTGGACGCCATCATGCGCGTGAGAGCCTTCACGACGGGGGATTCGGTGTCCCGGGGCAGGGTCGTCTTGGCGGTGTCTCTTGACATCGCCAATGCCTTTAACTCCCTGCCCTGGAGTTGCATCAGGGAGGCACTCCGGTATCACCGGATGCCGACCTACCTCCGTCGCGTGGTCGAGGCCTATTTGACGGACAGGGCCGTCATCTACCCCGGTCACCGGGGTGAGTGGAACCGGCGAGAGATGTCGTGCGGTGTTCCACAGGGTTCGGTTCTGGGGCCGCTCCTGTGGGACATCGGCTACGACTGGGTGCTGCGTGCTGACCTCCCTAGCGGCGTCAGCGTAATCTGTTACGCTGACGATACGCTAGTTCTGGCACAGGGGAGGTCGCATCAGGCGGCGGCCGACTTGATGACACGCGGGGTCGCGATAGTCGTTGGAAGGATCCGGCAATTGGGTCTCGAGGTGGCCCTGCACAAGTCCGAGGCCATGTGCTTTCATGGTTCTCGGAACAGGCCACCAGCGGGATCCCAAGTAACGGTAGGAGGGGTTCACATCGGCGTCGGGTCGACGATTAAGTACTTGGGGCTCGTTCTCGACAGCCGATGGAACTTCGAGGAGCACTTCCGACGTTTGGCTCCCAGACTGGAGCGGGCTGGGGCTGCCTTCAAGCGGCTCCTGCCCAATCTAGGTGGTCCAAATGCCTCCTGCCGGAAGCTTTATGCGGGGATCGTGCGGTCCATGGCCCTTTATGGAGCCCCAGTGTGGGCGCTCACACTGAGGGGGCGACCAGCCCGCCAACTCAATTCGTCCCAAAGGGTCATGGCCATCCGGCTGGCCCGGGGATACCGCACGGTCTCCGGCGAGGCAGCGAGCCTCCTAGCCGGATTACCGCCATGGGATCTGGAGGCGAGAGCCCTCGCGCACGTCTACGCGTGGCGCGTGGAGGCGCTTCGCCGGGGCGAAACTCCGCTGCCGCAGCAAATTGCGGCGCGGCGGACGGAGCTCCGGCAGGATACCATGGCGGTATGGAGACAGCGACTATCGCGACCCAGCGCTGGGCACGCCACTATTGCGGCGGTAAGGCCCCTCTTTGAGGAGTGGCTGGAGAGGCGCCACGGCGTCCTCACCTTCCGCCTGACGCAGGTGCTTACCGGACACGGCTGTTTCGGGAGGTACCTGTTTCGGATTAAGCGGGAGGACACGCCCGGGTGTCAGCACTGTGAGGATCGCCCGGAGGACACGGTGGAGCATACGGTGGAGGTCTGCCCTGCTTGGGCGGAGCACCGCCGTGTCCTCATCGAGGCGATCGGCGGCGGCGACCTCTCGCGTCCGGCCTTGGTTGAATACATGGTCCGGAGCGAAGAGGCTTGGGAAGCGGTCACCTCCTTCTGCGAAGCAGTAATGCTAGCGAAGGAGGAGGCGGGCCGCGCGAGGGAAAGGCAAGGCCTTCGCCCCAACCGCCGCAACAGGAGAAGACGCCCCGGGCGTCGGGAGTCGCAGGGCGATCCCCGGCCACCGTAGGCGCGGGCCTGCGGACGGCGAGCATTGGGTGGCTCGCTGTCCGATCACCACCAGGCCCGGGTCGATGGCGCGTTGTGTTTCACGCGCGCCTCAAAGAGATGTCAGCATAGAAGACGGGGCCCGCTAGGGCCTGAGCCTGCCAGGGTTGCGGAATTTGTTCGAAAGAGTCACCGCGGCCCTGGAACGCAAAGGGCTTTAGAAGGAACACGGATGGGTTTTAGTCAGTAAAAGTCTGACACGCCCTTCCGCTCAACCCAGAGCGGAAGAAGTCATTTGATGATTTCCCATCCTTAAAAAAAAAAAAAAAAAGGACTCATATTTTATTTTTGCCCTACAGTATTTATTCCGTTCAATCAGCCTACAACCCCGTTTTATCTTACAGAACGTTTCAAGATTCTTCATGACAATAGATATCTGAGGTCATCAGAAAACTTGAGACCAGAGACGCGACGCGTCCCACAAGCTTTCACAACAAACCTTTTATGGTTCCTGCACTGCGGTTATGGAATTGCCCGTGTCGGTAAGGATTGCTCAATTTTTTTCCACTTTTAAAACAATGGTAAAAAATCACTACCTCTCTCTTTAATCGTTTTTACTTAGGTTCTATTGCTTTTGGTTCATAATTTTTATTGTATATATTTATCTAATATTNCACTTTTAAAACAATGGTAAAAAATCACTACCTCTCTCTTTAATCGTTTTTACTTAGGTTCTATTACTTTTGGTTCATAATTTTTATTGTATATATTTATCTAATATGTATTTATTGTATATATAAATCGTACACCCAAGACTAACTACGGTACTGTCTTTCCTTTTCTCTTTAAAATACATCCAAAGGTTGTCTTGAAAAGATCGCGTTTTTCTGTAACTTATATGATGTACATAATAAAGAGTGTTCTATTCTAAGATTGTTTAATGTGTAAGTGAGAGTACCACAGGGATCAGTTCTTGTCCTAGTGCTATTTAATATTTTATTTTGCATTACTAGAACTTACATATTTTGATTGCGAATTGGCTAATGGTTTTGAGGGTTCATTGCAAATAGTCCTTACTTTTGAAATTTTAAGCTATTGCATAGCTTTTATCGCGGACTTTGAGCGCGGCGACCGAATCAAGAAATTCCGTAACGAAAATAAACCTAACACCCCCCACTCTGACCGTGCAAAGCCGTGCATCGTCTAACGTCGTTTCAGTTCGGCAGACTTCGGCACGAACGTACTTCGCAATTTGAATATGGATGAAATAAGTGAACACGTGCCAATTGAAGACAATTTAGTTGCGCAGCAACAAACTCTTTTGTGGAATGATGATTATTTTTTGAGTCTAGCACCCAGTGCATATAACAGGCCAGTCAGTATTTTAATGGATGAACATGCGGAAGAACTATCTTTTACGACAATCTACGGAGGTCAGTTTCGAACATACAGAGATGGTGTTATTGTTACTCCATTCATGCAAGCTACCAGCGAACTTCGGCGTACTGATAGGCGTGCTACTGACCCACAACGCCTTTTATACATCGCTGCTAAAATCATGAGGTTGCGAGTTAGTAGATGTGTCAACGTTGCGTTTAAGCACGTTGGACAAGGTACTTCAATTACGAAAGAGACCATTAAATCTGAAGAATTATATAAAAAATTGTTTAGAAACAAATCTCGCATTTCTTCGCTGCATACCAAATTCTGCTTGGTTTTGGTCAAATCACAAAAAAGATCTTTTGCATAAGTTGATAAAAATGCTATGCAATAGCTTTACCGCGGCAGTCCCCGAGTGCCACACGTATTTTTTTTTATCCTACATCGATATATTATATCACGAATTAGATATACAAGGCACTGACCTGGCTGTGGTTCCACTGAACTCCATTCCAAAGCTGTTTTTAATGTTTTCCTGATATAATAAGGACCCTCTGGCCTTTTTGACGTCATCATAACTAATACCAGCATAATGCACCTAGAAAGATTAAAATTATATTAGAAACATTATGTTTTGAAAAGAATGTATTTTGTTTTATTTGTTTTCAAAACATTTTTAAGGTTGTTCAATTAAACTTAGGTTAACCTTCACGGGGATTCCAGATCCTGATGGTTCCGGTGCTTCAACCCACGTGAGTGAATCCAAGTCGCCAAATTGGCTACATAACAATGACACGTTTTTGCTCACTGATTTAGAGTCTTCTACGGGTACGTAGAACTCTCCACCCCATTTGCCCTGATAAATAAATAAGATAAGTATAACAAAAATTTAGTAATTTTACGTACAATTCGAAACAGAGAAACATTAAATATCTTACATTATCCACTACGGTGAATGCCAAGTCAATGTCAGGCATGTCATCATTATAAAAGCTATCATTGCTTTTCTTTGCGACCATGATTAGTTGGATCTTGTTACGATTAGCTTCTTTACGCCATCTGCTTACAAGTTCTTTGAGACCAGGCAGTGAGGGGTAAGGAGAAATGATCAGGAGTCGATGACCCACAGACAGGTTATTGCGCGTGGTAGTGAGGAGTAAGATATCAGCGTTCGTTCGCACGGTGACAGTTGTGGTGGATACGTTCGCAATAGCACCCCACCGGGCGAGATGCAGTTGTGATTGCTGCTTGTTGCCGTTGCGAGCAATAGAGTGAACCGAGATCACACGGTATAGAGACGAGGGGCGCGAGCGACCACCAAAATCGAGGTCTTCCTCGCTTGCCACAAACTGGTTTCTTTGGAGGAAACGGTGCAGCAGCTGACACATCTGTAAAAAATATATTAGTTACATAATTATGATCTTAATGTCAAGTTACACACAGAAAGCAATTGAAAATTATACTAACGTTATCGTCAGTGGATAGATTTTGAACCAGCACTAGATCAGCCCCTTTGAGAAAGTTGTTCTGTCTCTTCAATGCCGACTCGCAGCTTACTTCTTCGTATTTCACATTCACCTCGAAAATATTTCTGATAACATTCTTTATATAAGAGAAAATTGATCCTGTAGTAGGCTGATTAACTAGTCCAATAACGTGGATGTTTTCTTTGTTCACATTTTCTGCTACTGTTTGTAGGAAAACTTGAAGTGAAGACGCCACCTGCATCGGTTGAAAAAATATCTTTAATCCGTATGGATGTAATAATAATATTATAAAAATAAAAAGTAAATCTGTCTCCACCTTTCCACGTCTAAACGGCTAAACGGATATGGATGAAACTTGGTACACGGTTAGACCATGTCTCGGAATAGGACAAAGGATACTTTTTCCCCGGAAATATATTCCCAGGGAATAATTTTTGAAAATCACGCGGGCGAAACCACTGGTAGAAGCTAATATGATATATTATGTTTTATTTTACTCATTATTTGATAGATGAAAGATGTACTTACATTGGTGTCTGATTGGAAGTAAGGAATAAATTTCAAAGCCTTTAATGCCATTTTTTGGTTGCTCACTGGAGGCAAGTTTTCCAATTTAACATTGCTTATTGTAACACCTCCACACCTGGAAAACAAGACGTGTTACTGCTATTGAAAACCTAAAAAAAATTTTTTACATCTCTATAATAGCAAATTAGAAGGAAGAAAATGTTTACCTGGTAATGTTAAAATTGTTTAATACGGCTGCTTTTAATAGAACTTTGTAATCCGACACAAAAGATCTTTTTATAACATCTTGATGATATTTCACATTGATCTTCATATTTCTGATGTGCGTGACTAGGGAGACTCCATGGTGAGGGTGTCGCAGCATGTTCAGTTGTAGCAAGCTGTCGAGGAACGTGACCCAGTTGTCACGCCACACTAGTGAAGCTTCACTGAAGGATTTATTAGCACCCTCAATGCTAAGGAACTCACCGCTGTGGAAGCAATGTATTCAAATTATAAGTGTAAGTGTTTTTTTTTAATTGAATGCCGGAATGTAACTGGTTGCTGTGCAAAAACAGGGTCCATAACTATTGTATTTAGTCAAAAGACTTTATGTAACATCTAAAAAAACGCTGTGGAATGCATTAAATGAATATTTTTTTTAATTTAAATGGTTTTGTCATCAGTATAAGAACACAGTCGTATAGTACTTGCTTTTGCCCGTGACTTTGTACTTGCATATCCCGTTTTTTTTTCCGTTCCCGTTAAAATTTCGGGAAATCCGCTTACTGCTCCTTTACACTCTCCAAGGAACCTCCACGCCAAATCTCAGCGTTCTACGACCAGTAGTTTCGGCTGTGCGTTGTCTGTCAGTCACTCAGTCAGTCAGTAACGGAAGAATTTTATATATTAGGATTGATAGCATAGTTTCTCAATATATCTACTTTAAATTCACCTGTAGGAGTAATCTCTATCTCTAAACAAATGATAGATATCTTCAGCTGTGAGGTCAATGCTCACTTTAGTTTCAGGTGTTTCTGTTGATTTTCTGAATTCGGTATCTTCAACATCATTCAAAGCGTTTATATAGCCGGTGGCGACTTTGGAGCCTTCGTTGAGAATCTGTAAATATTAAGTATATTTTAGCATTACTTACGAAACACAACATATACATAGAATTGACTCCGAAATCGGGCGTTCAGACTGTTAAGAGGGTGGTCGGCGCCAGATAAATGTGTAATAACGTTCAGTGACCCACATATATTTATTGACCTTCTTAATTTCAAAAACAGAAATAAAGACAAATCTGTTTTGAATTGCCGTCTATCGTGATCCTATGCGTACTCTAGTAATGAAAAACGGTTCATAATTTATTGTTCGGATATCTACACAAAGAGATATTAGGGAAAGGTTAATGTAATTTTTCGCAAGTTTATCTAGCGCCTACCATTCATAGTGAAGATGATATTGGAAAAGACTAGATGCCGTCAAATTAATTTTCGTTGGCGTAGACTT
>NDFZ01003301.1:0-26097 GCA_002192655.3 Mamestra configurata | reverse complement strand
AAAGTTGTGTGAACGACCAACGACTGGTTTCAATAACATGGCGCCATTTAAATGTAGATAATACTCGTATATCACCTCTTTCGTATTCCCCGAAGAGTAAAGTGTAAGAGGCTCAAGCCCTCCCAAAAGACCCAGATTTCTTTGGTAGTCTACCACCTAACGAAGTCATTGAAAAATTTACAAAACGAAGGCTTGTTTTGCGTTTAGCAAAATTAAATATGATGTGCTTTTTTATTGTGTACTTTGCTAAAACCCTCCCCCCCCCCTCCCCGAACCATCCCTGCGAACTTGTAACCATAAACCGGACAGAAATCCAGACTTCGGGCTGCTACACAGAAAATCATAATGGAAACACATGGTGAATGTTGTGCGATTGTGAAGGCCCATGTCTAGAAGTGGACTGCTGTTGGTTGTTGATTATGTTAATGATGATGAAGTGTAGCCGTATATGAACGACTATAGCAGGACGAAACTGCCACCAGTGGGCAGCGACAGCCATTTTAAAATTGTCCTTGCCTGCAGTGGTACGCAGACAGTATAGTTGCGGAATTTTTCGAAAGAGTCACAGCGGCCCTGGAACGCAAAGGGCATTAGGAGGAACACGGATGGATTAAAGTCAGTAAGAGTATGACATTTCTTTCCGCGCTGCCCAGAGCGGGAGTCATTTGATGATTTCCCATTCTTAAAAAAAAAGAATGCAGACCAGATTAAAGTGGTGACCAGTCCGCAGTGATCGTATGTGATCTGTGTGCGGATACACTAACTTATGAACAAGGGGATTTTTTTTTTAAGTAGGGTTCGCAAAAAACACCTCTAATTCACCTACACGTACACAAGTTTTTTTACATTGATTGTCGCTGAAACTGAGATGTTATTATGAATTAAATTTGATTATTTTTAAGTACGAGAATTGCCCCTCTGTTTTATCAAGAAATCTGTTTTGATATAATGCAGTAAGATATTTTGAAACAAAACTAAGTATGTGTATAATTAAATAAGGTGTTAATGAATAATACATAATAATGTGTTTTGAATGAAAGTGCTTGAAGTTCGCAGTTGAATAATTAATTATAAGTTTATTTTATTTTAAATAAGAATATCAGCAGTTGGCCCACCTGATAGAATAAGGATGACCTTTGCAATAGTCCACATATTTATGGCTTTTCCTGTATCAGTTTACAATAACCCCTTAGGTATTGCGGGAAAAGTTTTCCTAATTGACACAAGCCATTTTCGCAGAAGGATGAGTAACTTTATCGCTACCAATTAGTTTTCCTTTAGATCAATTCCTGACAATCAATCGTTTGTGGTCGCGTGCCCCTTATTGTGACTTAGGACCTGTTTATAGCCATTCAAGAAAATTATAAGTAGATCGTGACTGTCGGCAGCAGTTACCTCATTAATAGTTCCTTTGAGCGCTCGCCTAATGAATACACATATTTATTAAATATAACCACGTGCAACACAACACGGAGTTAGAAAATAACATTCCCCTAAATAAATAAAAATAGCACGATAAAAAAATGTGACGCATTTATTATTCTAACAAACTGTAGGTATTTATAAATAAGCGATGAGCGAATGACACAACCCAAACACATTAAAACGACCATAAAACTACCCTTATACGGCGATACATTTCGGTATTCTTTCAATATCAATTTCCCTATGCATTTAATTAGCTTTTTATCTTCCCAGAAATCTATGACACCGCCATTACATACGTCAATTGTCACCATAAACCACCGACGGGAGCCGAAGACGACCGAATATAGACGAACGGAATCAAGTATGGCCGCACGCATTCCGATTGCATCTAATAACCTCAAAATCGAATGCAAAATAAANACGGAATCAAGTATGGCCGCACGCATTCCGATTGCATCTAATAACCTCAAAATCGAATGCAAAATGGCGTATTGAATAAATGACGCCGCTCCGTTTAGCATTCCGACATGCCATATGTGTGTACGCATTTTCATTTGGGGCCATTGTCTTGGCAGATATTAGTATTGATTTCAATAAATAAATTAATCGTATGGCTTCGCGAATAGCATTGGTTTGGCACGCGACGCGGGACAGACGATGAATCGATAAGTTCGCGATTGTGTGGCTATGGTCCGTCTGGTTATTGCTGAGTTTATATCGTTTGACTCATGTAGCGTACGTGAGCCCGGCCGTTAACATCTATGTAATTTTCATTGTTAACAAACTAAGCAAATAGCTTGCAATTGTCTACTTAGCTAAGTATATTACATGCGTGCGGACCACACACGGCCTGTTCATGCGAAAAGTTCCATTTTCTCGCTTGCATCGAACTAAGCTGAAATGACAAACCACTAAGATATTCATAATTATAAATAACAAGTATAGAAAGGGGAAAGAAGTGGTTACAACAAAGTGTCTTCTTGTGCCCCAAGCTAAGAGAGCTCAAGATGGAAAATATTTGTGGGCTCAAATCGCAAGGAAGCACGGTAATTCCTCTATATATGAAGACCATTACAATCTCCTTGAACACTAGTTTTTTTTCAACCAAGGCGACCAACCTTCCTATTTGCAAAGCAGTTTTTCAAAATCTCTCCAACCATTGTTTTTTGATGCCACAATATTTTGTTCAATGAAACCCAGCTTATACGTTTTCTACGCCTTTAACTTTTACTTCCAACTCAAACAATCCCCTTGTTTGTTTGAGTTAGAAGTAAAAGTTAAAGGCGATTCCAAATCATACATGGGTCTTCGAGCCGGATACCATCTACAGTATTATCAGATTTGCAAGAAATCCAATAAACACGATCAGTAATAGGTACATGTTTATAACAAGTGATACGGTTAGCACAACCTACTTGTAACCACTTGAGCAGTAGCTAGTAGCTAGGTCAAGAACACTTGGTCTGGGCGATTTATCTAAAGACTGAATCCTTAGCAAACACCCACGGTACGTCAACACTTAAGAATAAATGCTAAATGGGAATTTTCTTGCAAGTTAATCTTGATTTAGTTAGGGTTTGTAATGAAAGAAGAGGAAAGGCTCTGCTCATCTTAAATGCAACTCCAAAAATGATGGGACAAGCCTGAGAACAAGATTGTGAAGAAATTAACCGTGCAGTCAGTCTTAAAGAATACACACACTACAAAATATAGATAACTGAACAATAAGTACCCGTTACCTAGTTATATCAACTTTGATAAAAAGAAAATACAAATCTAACTACTTAAAAAAACACAAAAAAAATGGAATCACCTATTTTTTCAAATACTTTTTACCAAATATGAAATGCATAATAATTAAAATACAGACAACTCATCATGCATCGGCAACGATCACATCCGAATTTGTCAAAAACAACATCGCCAGAGACCACACAAGCTATCTTTTAAAAACATCAACAAAAAAGTCAAACAGCCGTTTCGCATTCAGCCTGCAATGACAGCTGTCAATTGCAATTTTAACATGGAATATTGGCGGGAATGCGGAAACTCACCTTTGGATTTATCGAGTTTCGAAAATACTTGAAAGACTTTTTAATAAACCGCGCGAGGTCGAAATACGGAGGCCTTACAAAGGTAAAGACAAGAGAAAACACGATGTCCACGGTAATGCTAAAAATAAAAAGATGGCGAAAGAGAAAAAAAAAACATTAATAATATTACAGTAAAAGCGATGGTTTCTTAACAAGATAAAGGATTTCAGTGTGAAAAACAACAATTTGTGGAACATGATCGCGATGGCAGTTTCAAACTTGAAAGTTTTCTTGCCGATAACCCCGATGGCACTGGCCGTCAAGAAACTAGAAGCGATAGTGTTTCGAACCAGAGATAATATAAGAAGGATAGTGCAGTTCCATTTGAAAATCGAATTCTCTCTTTCCTTTTTATAGCTTTTTATTTCTTTACTAAGAGACGGCCTTGTAAAGTTTGTTGGTTTTAGTATAATACGTCAATTAACATTATATTCGCAGCTTTAATCCCAGTCTTTTATCTTCNGCCGTCAAGAAACTAGAAGCGATAGTGTTTCGAACCAGAGATAATATAAGAAGGATAGTGCAGTTTCATTTGAAAATCGAATTCTCTCTTTCCTTTTTAATAGCTTTTTATTTCTTTACTAAGAGACGGCCTTGTAAAGTTTGTTGGTTTTAGTATAATTCGTCAATTAACATTATATTGGCAGCTTTAATCCCAGTCTTTTATCTTTTCTATCAATTTGATCAGTTACCTAGTCGCATGTCAACTAATAACTATGATTGGCCATTGCAATTCAATCACACCTTACCTACTGATCAGAGACATGATCATACCGCATACGTTATTCAAATTACCGATGAGGTGCATTTCATTCTTAAATTTAATTCATTGGTAATCAGAACCATTTCAGTCAGAATTAGTTTCACCAGAAATCAGAAAGAGGCAAAACGGTTTAATTGTGTTTTGTTTTCTTGGAAATCTTCGAAAATATTTATTGGACTCTGAAACCCCTTTTTTTCTGGTGAACAGCTATACTATAGCCGAGTGCCGTAGCTCTTCAAATATGTATGTCCGAAAATCCATAGATCATGTCATCAAAGCCCCAGAAAAAAGCGAGTCCATAATAATATATTCGATTTAGCTATCGATTGCTATATTTTCGCCTGTTACTAAGAGCCTATAACTGCACAGACCACATCTGTCTCAAAATTAGCATACAACGGACCACATACCTAACTACCATAAATCACTAAACTAAATTAATATCAACCGATTACTCGATCTTCGGATTGCGGGGAATCGATTAATTCGTAATAACAATTTGTCGTCGCAAGTCATATCTATCGAGCACTCCTACTTACTATAAAATAATGTATTCGTCGCTCGATCCTACGTAGCGGTGATGCGTAGGCGCAGGCCGTGATTGACACGTCTTGATACTTGAACTGTCAAATTTAACATGTGTTTTTGACAGTGATGGGTACATGTTTCGGTTATGGTAAAAAGTGGTTTTGTTGATTAAAATGTTGGTGTTATTTGCACTTGTCTGATGAGATTTGAAGGTTCTTGTGTTAAGTTCGAGGTCGAAGAAGACTGAATCGATTTAAAATAACAGCGCGCTATTATAAGTGTACGGTAGGGTAGTGTTGTTATAAAGTTACACAATTTAATAAAAGAAAGTTCCACGTAGTACAGTTTTTCATTCTGTTAACCTAACCATATTGCTCAATCTACTTTTTTATAAAAAAGTTAAAGAATTTTTGCTAGTAGATTTAACTGTTATGAGTACTAAGGCGAGGCGTAATGTTTTGCCAAAGCTTTTGCAAACAAACATCAACATTTTTTCAACAAAACGATCAAAACTTTAAATCCACAAATAACGAAACGCAATCAAAACTTGGTAAGCGGCATTTATATAGTTTCATACAAACTACATACTATAGTTTACTATAGTAGGACCGAGTGTCGTGACCCTATTGCGTGTGTGAGTCATGTTAGCGGCGCGTGCGCAAGACTTTGAGGTTTTAAATTTCGAATATTCGAATTTGAATTAAGTTGGAACGATAAGGCACGCAGTGATTATATTAGATTATTAAATATGTACTATTGGTAGGTACATGGCGACGAAATGTGCACCGTGAATCAGAAGCTAAGTACTTATATAAATAGTTGTTGAAATAAGCATGTGCTTTTATTTTTGACCTCCTTCGAAAGTTTGACTCATTACTTTTTTGTTATGGCAAGTCGATTGTTAACACTTTTTTAAAACATATCCGATATCAGAGTTGCGTTGGATATATTCAAATCATCAAAATAATATTTAAAAGCTCTCAATAGCATAGCCCAATCATAGCCCGCCTTGCCCAAAATTCACGGCAATGAAGTGAAATTTGATTTCCAAGAGATAATAATTATTATAATCATTGTAAGAAAGCTTAGAAAAAATAAGTGATTCGCGTAAACAGTTCAGCGAATCACTTTTTTATATGGATGATATATTTTCTGTTCTGATGAGAGAAGGGCTGTGTTCCAAACAAGGTTGCGACTTGCGAGTAACATTAATGATGATGAACCTTAACGAATTATTACTTATAGATATCCTATAATATTTCATAGACAAAACAGAGGTGGTACCTACGAAGTAACGAGTCTATTATACACTGCGTGGGCTCTATAAGTGTTCGTAGCTCGTTGTTTCAGTAATTACATAGTACTAATTGAAGTCTACTTAGACCGGTTAGGGAATACATTTGAATAATTTGACAATCTTATTTATATTTTTGACGGTTCAAGGGTATTTTGTGATTGGTGAGATCACTGGTACCGCCAACTCGTATGGGACTGAGGAGAAGGAAGCCCGACATCTTGAGAGGAAAACTATGTCGCAGAAGTGGAAATGTTAATAGGCTGATCGTGTTAGCAGAACTCCATTATTTTTAAATGTTTTTTTTTTAGGAATTTTTAATTGTACATGTAGATATGAATTTTGCCTGCCAGTATTAACGATACAAAAGATGATGCAAAATGGAACATTCTTATCTAGTTACCTAAACCTAAAAGATTATCATATTTTTGTTCCAATTGCTAGGTCAAATCTAGCTTGTATACATATTAACAGTAATAGAACCGCATACAGAAAACTTAACCACACTTTACATACGGCACACGCATTCGCGAATTCTAATTACCTCAAACTAAACTCAGGGTCACCGCGCCATTTTTGACCGCGGCAAGCGTTGCTTAACCTCAGTAAATCAAACCGATATAGCAAGTCTCGTAGCTGGGAAGCGTCAAAATTGTCTATCTTAACAACACATTTAATTTTAATTGTTGTAACGTGGGTTCAAAACTGATGAATATCGTTGTGTTTAGTATTGATGTTATTTTTTTAAAGATGTTCTGAAATGGATGAGCAAATTCAAATTATTATCATCGTAACTTGAATCAGTGCAAAAATTGACACATTTTCAACGAGATTGGGTGGAAATCTCCTTAGCAACACAATCTGACTGTTTCAGGCTCGACAGCATAAATAGGTACTCGAAAGTTTATTTTCTCAAAGCTAAAGATTTAATTTTCTGGGACCAACCAACTTTTGCAAAAAGCCAAAAAAAAAATATAATGATAGTTCCCACCTTTTCAATATTTCAATCAGACATCTTCACTCTCATTTGAAAGATGGAGGATTCCTTTAAGAAGGAAGGAAAAAGTATCCAATAACTCAGAATACCCTTGCCAGTTCCAAAAACGCAAAACCCGAAGTATGGATAAATGCTGCAAAATTTTAAATGTATTAAGTTAAATGTATTTATTTAGTATTATAATTAATGTCTGAGTCCTGCAATTCCTTGTGATGTGCCCACACGATGACAAGATAATATAAACAATAATTACACTTATTTTATAAGTAGGAAACCACATATGCGCAGAACCAATTTTCCCAATGGTCTACCTCCCATAACGTGGAGACCCTTTTAAGATTTTCTTTATAGCCATCAATTTAGTAACATACACCTCAACTTTTTGAAAATCGCCCTTATTGTAGAGCAATAAAGATCCTTACATCAGCAAATAGAACTTGGTAAGTTGGTTATCAGATGTGACATACGGAATTAATTGTATTATTATAGTTGACGTGTGTAGAATGCTAATAATTGTTAGTCGGTTCGCTTTTTGTTCGTGTTTCCTGGAATAGTTTCGTGTTATTCCGTCAGTGTTCGGCCATCGTTCGGAGAATTTGGCACGGCATGAATATGTCTAGGCTTCGATTTAACGCGAAACGCTATCCAACTATATCTGTTACTAGTGTGATTTTTGGAGCTTTGAATTTTTGGTTGTCACGTTTTCATTGAAGAGGCCGAAAGAGCTCGAAATCACAGTATGTTTACGTAATAGATTTAAAATTCGATCTCGCAACAGTTGATCTATGGTTGATCATTAATATTCGTTGCACTATCCACCACCCGCTGTTTTAAGGTAACTGTTCCCATTTTCGCTTACGACTGGGTGCCACCAGCAGTCGTATGCGATGGGCTAAATAAGTATCATCTTGAATACCATCTAAGTCTTCATTGATTCTCTTTTATCTATAGCCCATAAGATAGTACAGCAAACAGTCAAATAATTATACAAAATGCATGAAGAATCTACAAAAACACTACGAGTAGAGTAGCTTCAACATGCCACAGAAGAAATAATCCTCTATCTCATTTAGAAGAATTATCACCACAACAGATCATCAACCCCACAAAACAAAGCGATAAAGCGTCCAAACCTTTCATTAAATTCATATTTAATGGCGTCCACAAAAATATATTTATACATCAAGATTAATATTACCATTAGCAAGACCTAACCTTATTTAGAAGAGTGTAAAAACTTGTCTCTGGTCCCAAAATGGCGGCTGAACGAGATAACACCAAAAACAGTAGCATTAGTTGGAAATATCCAAGATATGCCTTTTGTGGGACTCTTCAAGTGTTTTAATTATGAACTTTATATTGTGCAGGGACTTGGTTTAGGAGTGAAAGGTGTGGAGCCAAAAGTCATATATTTATGTCTGTTTTCCTTACGAGGTAGACAAAGTGCGTAGGCCAGTGCTACAGATGCAAATAAAATTGTTGTTGAATCAAAGGCCAAAGGTACGCTGACCCTATGCTGTTATCAAACTCAAAATATCTATGGCAAATGTTTGAGAATTTGTGATGCAAAATAGGAAAACCGCATTATCAGATAAGGAATACCTAAAATTCCATGCATTTGTGGTGGGTTTTACTTAAAATTTTTATTGTACCAGGTAGTCACGGTAAAATAAAACCAAAATCCACGTTGATAAAAAGAAGACTGCTTTTTGGAAATAATAACCCAAAATTTTGTCGAGAATCTGTCCACGGATTGCAAGATATCACAGTAACTTTAGGAACAACTAAACGCATAACGTATTGACAAATACCGTACCATAGTTACCGATTTGTTTTCCCCATAAATAGTAAAAGTTGAAGTGACCACACCGGTAGCCTTGGCAGCCGGTAGGTAACCAATCACTCGTACATTCTAGACATCGATATTTTAGGCCAATTTATAGGTTATTGGTTCATTTCGGTACTTGAAAGGCAAGCAAACCCAATATGAGCGATTGGACCTAAATGTCATGCTTTAGCTCCGTCATTTGTTTATTTGACAAATCGATTGGAGTCATTGCTACAATGTTTAACCTTCTTCTCAAAATAAAGAGCAACGAAATGATTGTTGTTGCATTGTCAAAATAAATTTTCAATGATTATGAGAATGTTGGAGGGGGAGAGAAAGGCCAAAGAAAGATGGATAAGTTGTATGGGGAATGTCATGAAAGAAAAGGGATTGAATGAAAGCGTGACGATTGACAGGGAGAAGAAAACATATTGCATCGATCGCCCATCCATCTTCCCCCTTGTCCCATGTCACTATGGGGGGAAGATGATGATTATAAGAGCGTTATGCCATCAGGGTCATCTTCTGGATATCCATACTTTTATGCTAATATTATACATGCGAAAGTAACGCTGTCTTTCTATCTGTCCGTTTTTTTGTTACCTCATTATGTACATCTTTATGGCTGAACGGATGACACTTGATGATCTCCGACTTTAGGACATAGCACACATATCAACTCGGAAAGGAATCGTAACCGTACCTATCGCCTTTTTCGCCGTACTGTCCCGAGGCGACGCGATTACGTTTCGATTCCGATTGGTTTGCGTTGCAGTAGGGAATGTCATACAAAGAATACTGACCGGCTCGAGTTGATAAGGTGACGATCCCTTTCCGAGTTGATATGAAATGCTGGCAGAAGCTAGTCTTTTTATCTTATAAAATACATTGTAATAAAAAAAAAAAATGCAATTACACAAATAATGTAATATTTGTGTATTTATTTAATTTATTAATCCATTAATAAAAACGCAACCAATAAAAGGATTTCCATAATTCATGTTACCTATGTATGGAGGAAGTATTCTCCTTAATAACTGTGATACATAATAGAGACATCGTATGTCTTATTAATGAGTATAAAAATGTCTTATTGACGTTGGGTTTGCGTGCAGCGTTAAACAAGATGCTGAAATGTTACGTTGGTAAGTGAAGAACGTCACCATATTAAAGGGTGTGATTTGTCAACAGACATCTGACGCACACAGGATTTTCATGAAAGAAGAAGGAGTCAATGGTATAGTGACGGTTGACAGGGGAGAATGGAAAAAGAAAACGTCTTGGTACCCCAAGATGGATGGGAACAAAGCAGAAACATTGGACGATGAAGATATTAAGTTTCATATAACTTCTTATGGGCGTAATGCACAAATTAAAAATGTCGTTATATGACGTTGGGTTTGCGTGCAGCGTTAAACAAGTTGCTGAAATGTTACGTTGGAAACTCGACAGCATCGCCATGTTAAAGGTTGGCATTAGTCAACAGACGTACAAAGGGTGTTTGAGGAATGACAGGGCTCTCAGACAAAGTGATATTCTATAGTAGTGCAATTCTAGTGGAAATGCGAATGCGAACGTTTGTTATTAAAACCTGCCGAGTGCGAGTCTGACTCTGACACGGAGGGTTCCGTACCATAAACCGAAAAAAACACGTTTATTGTATGGGAGTCCCGTTTCGTTTTTATTATTTGTTGTTATAGCGGCAATAGAAATTCACACTCTTTGAAAATTTCAACTGTCTACCTATTACGGGTCTTGAGATATAGCCCGCTGAAAGACAGACGGACGGACGGACAGCGGAGGCTTAGTAATAGAGTCCCGTTGACCTTTAGGTACGAAACCCTTAAAATAAGTAAGTAAAAATAAGTATTTCGGTATTTTCGGTAGCGCCTGTCAATTCAATACATTTTTGACGTTTCGACCATCGTTCTCGCTGATAAGATGTTACTTAGTCTAGAACCCATGGAAGAATAAGAAGTGACTGTTGACAGGGAAGAATTGAAGAAGAAAAGTGTTCCGTTAACTCCAAGTAACACAGGACAAAAGGAGCAAGTGAAGTCGTTTAGTTAATAGCAACACTTATCCTCATCATCATCTGCGTAGCCTTTTCCCAACTAAATGTAGTTGGGAAAAGTCAAATCGTATTCAGCTAAATACCACTATTTTACGTGGAGCGGCTGCCAACCAGACCTCCACGATCCATTATCACAACAACCGTCTGGTCGGAGGATCCTCCCATTTCAGTAGAGGTATGGGGACTTTACTCTCTGTACCGCATACCTATAAGCGGTTAGCTGCTGCACAGGAACCGGCCGACCCAACATGGTTTGGAACAGGCTTGGCAGACTGATTGATTTTAGTATCACTGCTTATTGCTCACGCATGACGGACCGAATGGAATTTTAAGTGCGGAAAACGGAGTCCCTCTCTCCTCATCCCTGCTTATTTTCGCACTCTGCCTCGAGATACACGACTAACTAATGCTGTTAATTCAAGTTAATTGTTTGTATTTACTAGCAACACTGATATCATAATTTTGATTTTGTATTTGTTAATTTGTGGTGAGGTTTGTGTAGGTGCACGTGGGTGCAACTCGTTTGTAAAACTTTATAATAAAATTCTAGAATTGTTCATCATTCATAATTCATTTATCGAACCCGCCATCATAACGAATAAGGAATTCGCTTCATTTTATCATCATAACCAAATTCGAGGAACAAATACCCACTTTTCGCCAAACAAAAGGCCAACCTTATCACCATCCGACCTTATTGGCAAACCAAAAAATGGCGACCCTTAGCATAAGCGCGCCAATAAAAAAACAATTTCAATAACATAAAGCTTCCTGCACATTCAAATCATAACAACATTACTCACTCCCTGACTCAAGTCCTGGCTCCGCTTAAGGTCTTCATTTAATTAAGTCCACTAAGTATGTACGGCGACGCGTATTGATACAAGGATGTCATTATCGCAGTGTGGTGCCCCCTTAAAAGGTATGCAATTTAGCCAATTAACGATGGCAGGCTCAAGGTCGGAGCGGTTATTGAGAAAACGTGGCGTAACATGGCCTTAAGTGCTGAGGCGGTCTGATCTGGGTGAGGAGTTTGATTCGAATAGACATATGAAAACTTTTTGGAGTGGCCCTGAGCCTCTACACATGATCGTCGTTCTATCAAGTGTCGAAAAGTCAAAAATATAGTCTCACGTTATCCTCATCTTGACATTTCGACAATTGCTATTGTTGATATAATGTAATTTAGTCTAGGGGCTGTGGACTGATTTGATGGTAGTATCTCCAGAAAAAAACATAAATGTGGATGGATTGACAGGGAGAAGGAGGCCAAAGAAAAGATGGATATATTGTGTTAAGAGTGATATGAAAGAAAAGGGAGTTAGTGATAGCGTGACGGCTGACAGGACAGAATGGAAGAAAAAAACATGTTGTGCCGACCCCAAGTAACATGGNGCCAAAGAAAAGATGGATATATTGTGTTAAGAGTGATATGAAAGAAAAGGGAGTTAGTGATAGCGCGACGGCTGACAGGACAGAATGGAAGAAAAAAACATGTTGTGCCGACCCCAAGTAACATGAGATAAGGGCAGGAAGATGATGATCTCCAGAAAAAAACATCCGTCCTGTAGTGAACAGACCGTAAATATCTATATTCTGCTTATGATGTACCATTGAATAACTCGCTACAGTGATAGTGATAGAACGCATTGCTAGCTGATTAACCGAACCAGGGCGGAAACTTGATCCAGCCATAGGTACCTACCTAAATTACTAAAAATAATTATCATACCTAACGCATTACTCGCACACCAAATTAACCACATAAACAAACAGCGATTGTCGCTTGACGTTCGGGCTCGTGTAGCCTCGCCCCCCTTTATCAACAGGGAAAATTTTTCTCGATTCGAAGGGGATTCCCCTGGCAGAGACATCAAGAACAGTATGGAGTCGTTCAAAAATCAACTTAGGATGTGTTTAAAAACAAATTGGGTTGCGTTTCAAAATCTATGTTTAAATCGACAGAATAACTTGCCGTGGATGCTACATGCTAAGCCTTTGTGAACAACTACTTTTCTTCAAATACCTATATGAATTTGATGCCGCCTGAAATTGTCGCCGGGGGCAGATATCCCAGTTTGTTCCAACCCTAGATACAAGCCTGCATTTTGCTATAAAAATATTGACATCGGCAGCCACTTATGTGGCATAAAAATAAATTAATAAAGACTTATCAACATGACCTATCTATGCTTGCTCTATTCTGTGTTTTTCTTAAAAAAGACATACAATCAAGTTTCGAATCTAATCATTTTACGTGACTAAGATTTTGATAACTAATCCAATTTTCAGAAATCGGTCCCTGATCAGGCATGATTACTAAGAAAGCTGCCATATATGGAACGCCAGTTTTTGGTGATCGTCTGTGCACGCAATCACAGCTTTGGGGAACAGGGAGCTAATACTACTAATTTTTAAACAATATTCACATTCGCATCTCAGTCGTAATCTGTCAAAGAAGCCTAAATTTTCATAAATTTTTGACAGGTTGCGACTGACATGCGAATGCAAGCGTTGTTTAAAAATTAGTAGAATGTTTGTGTTGAATTTTGTAAGGAGCATTAGCGTTAGACTTTTTCTGAGGAATAACATATGTTTTATTTACGAAATATTTCGGTTCAGTATAAAACCTACTGAATTTAATATTATTGTATAGAATCATACAGAATTGTTGTACTATCTTTGACATACAAAAATCATTCAATCTCTTTTTTTCGATTCTCGTGTCGCACGTATGCTGGAAGAGATTTCTGTTGAAATAAGCGTCGCCTTTATCCTTTTTTCCTGTTCCGTCTTCTTGTCTTTGTGTACATTAATTGTAAAACATTAACAAATTCTGAGAAAACGTCTTCATTTTTAGCCACACCTCTCTACTTTGAGAAAATCCAATAATTCGAAACCGTTGAATATAATATACATTTTCATTCTCAACAAACTAAACTGACATAACATATTATACAAAAATACCCTGTAGCACAACCACATAAGAAACATTTCAGCTCACAATATGTCAAAGAAGGTACAACGTTGACCTATTACCTCTGGTAGGTACAGCAGATGATATGACCGGGGAAACCCATGCTATGTTTACAATTACAGTCGATATATTAATTAATGAACTGACGTCAAAGCATGCTGATATTGTACGAATATAGAAATATATACCTATAATTAATGACGTCGACAAATAGATACGGTACGGAAGACGTCAGAGATACCTGCGTCAGGACGAATGCATCTTGTTATATCAAAAAATGACCTGGTGACTGGTCATTATTATTTCAACAGCATAAACACGTCCACTGTTTGACATAGGCCTCCCCTGAGCGTCGCCATAACGACCGGGCCTGTGCTTCTGCATCTATCGAACTGCCGCGACCTTCACTGGGTCATTGGTCTACCGTGATGCCGTCTTCCGGTACGCGGTCGCCACTGTAGAACCTTCCGGCCCTATTGGCCGTTCGTTCTGCAAACAATGTGCCCTGCCCAATGCTACGGAATTTGGCAATGGGGGCTACCGTTTTCGTGCGCGCTAGTTGACGCCACTGGCGAGTAAGGTCCTTTAAGCATAAGGAAAATAATTTATGATCCCGTAAACGTACGATTTAATACAACACAGATAGTGTTGCAGTGTTACGTGGATACATTATAATAGAAAATACCGGCCAAGTGCGAGTCGGACTCGTGCACGAAGGATTCCGTACCAATATCTATAAAAACGGCAAAAAAATACTTTTGCTGTATGGGAGCCCCCTTAGATATTTATTTTATTCTGTTTTTAGTATTTGTTGTAATAGCGGCAACAGAAATACATCATCTGTGAAAATTTCAACTGTCAACTATCACGGTTCATGAGTTACAGCCTGGTGACAGACGGACAGCGAAGTCTTATAATAGGATCCCGTTTTACCCTTTGGGTACGGAACCCCAAAACTGAGGAACATAATATACATATCAATATAAATATATTATTTTCTGTTTCAAGTGATACATGTGGAAACTTGTAATTGGCCATATTTTGTTTAAACTTTTAGTAACTGTATTTGTTTAGCTGTAAGTAAGTTTAAAAAAAAAGTTCAATACAGTGGTCGGTCGGCAGAACCGTAGCTTAATCTGCTATAGTCAGGCTATTTAGTATATATTCACAAAAAACACGATAAATGAGTAAATTAACTCTTTTTAAAGTCCAACCAACAGTGAAATTTGACATTTCGAAGACCTCACGCCACACTAGCGCCTCTAGCGGAAAATTCAAAGGCAATAGCCCTCATTCTATAAGGCTACAAGAGGCACTAAACAAAGTGACGTTCTATCAACGTTTCTTGGTGTCGAAAGTAAAAAAAAAAACATATCAGCAGTGCATGGCAATATATATGTATATTTTTTTTAATGAACTCTATATACATTTTGGACTTTTGACAATCGTTATGACCTTATGACTGATGCCACTTTGTCTATTACCCATTGGCAAACAACACGTGGTTTTAATTAAGAACTAAGAGCTGTTATTTTTAGACGGGAAAATCTGACCGTTCCCGTCACGTTAACCGCAATTAAATGCTGCGTCAAAATGAGGAAAGGATGTTGATTGTATTCGCATAACTATCAAATCTTTAAAGCTTGTTAAAGTGCTTACAAGAGTGTGTACTGTGCTATTATACAGACGTCAGCACATGCAGCTACCCGAAACTGTCAAATTTTCCCAATCAACTTTAAACCTAATGCTTTAGCGATAAAGTTGGAAATCTATCAAAGACATTTGACAGATTAGTGTAGCTGGACATGCTGGCGTCTGTACCTATTAGGTTGGGATGAAAGGCATCCTCATCCCCAACTATGTGAGCGCCAACTGTCAGTCTAAACGTATGGTACTGAATATTATTCTGGATTACTGATCAGAATATAGACACTCAATGTATTGTGACAGAATGCCAATTCTACTATTTTTTANACCTATTAGGTTGGGATGAAAGGCATCCTCATCCCCAACTATGTGAGCGCCAACTGTCAGTCTAATATATGAATATTATGAATATTATTCTGGATTATTGCAAATACCGTAAGATTGTCATAAATATTGATCAGAATATAGACACTCAATGTATTGTGACAGAATGCCAATTCTACTAATTTTTTAACAACGTTGGCATTCGCAATCTGTCAAAAATGTATAATAAACAGACAGGCTAAAACTGAATCAAAACCATTCTAATTTTGAATAGGTCATTCATGATTTGGATAACCAGTACGGAAGACAACTCCGAACACTCCGTTGTATATTACCCGCCTACACTACACCACTAAGGCTGAGGACATCGTGGAGTACGTGCGCCAAAGGATCAAGTACACGCCGAGAGTGCAGCTGCTGGAATCACGCCGTAACGTTAACTTTGAGGCGTTTGTGGTGCTTGTACCAACATGTTTTCGGCACCTCGTCATGGAGGAGTTTTGGCCGCGGTCGTGGTGTTCCGTCGCTTCCGCGGACAAGTGCCACTGGAACGCACTATGAAATAGTGCTAAGTGAAGTTTTTGCTAACAATGGCTAAGTTTTTATATACTAGCACATACTGTATAAGGTCTATGGTCAAAGCCATATGGCCAAAGTAGCCAGAAATAAAGAGATTATTATTTATATTTAAAAAAAAACCTTTTAAATATAACGTTCTAAATTTAGAACATCATATTGGGAATAACCTATGACGTTGAGGAAATAGGAACCCATAATACAGTGAATACGTAGATACGAGTACTATCATCAGCAACCGCAGAACATATGGCATTCACATGAAATTGCGCGCACGCACTAAATAATTTACAATTATTCAATATAATTTTATCATAAAATTATTGTTTATTTAAGGTGTGTTTATTTAACCTTTTTATTTAGACATGCGGTTTTTTTGAAAAAAGAAATATATAAATTTAAAATAGGGAAAACCAAATTAAGCCAGTAATTGATTAGCTTCCTTTAGTAGTCTTTTCCTCTTTGCTAAGTTTGGCTAGTTTGCGGTAACCTTCTTGCTAGGGTTGTGACTCTGTAGGCACATAGAACAATAGAAGGTAGGCATTTAGAACAACCACATCCTTCCTAGTGATGTTCCCGTGTTCCTGAGAAACAAGTTTAGACCACAAAAGAATTTTGACCGAGCTTTTCCTTCCCTGAAAAATGTTATGATTCTTTTTTAAATGTCAGTTTACTACTACTACTATTTTATTCAGACTAGCAATTCTTATCAAACATTGCTACATTGGCCGAAAATAGGCAGTTCTTAAATCTGCAGCATTATCTCATTATTAGGAACTTTACTCCTACGTTTTTAAGGATATCGTAGCTTGTCAGTCCTCCATGAAATAAGTGGTATAGCGTAGCTAGGACCATGCAGTTGGCACTAACGCAACGCGCGCGGACCTGCGGGTGGCAGCCAGTTTTTTGATAACACTTAAATTGCCAATTATTAATTAATTAATATATTATATGTATATAAATTAATGGTGTTTACATTTCTGTAGGACACGGGATTTCACACCCAAGACGTCATGCTGATTAAATGGTTTAATAATACAGTTTCAACGTAGAGTGTCTTCCTCAATACTTGAACATTTTTAATATTCCTTATTATTACGAAATAATCCGCATATTTGCTCAAAAACAGTTCAAAGTAAAGGAATTAACGGTAATTTTTATCGCACTAACTACTGGGTATTCCTCTCAAGTGGTAATCCCATATTCGACCGATAAAAATACATACCATTACTCATCAAACGAGTGAATAATAGCTTTAAGATGGACTAAGTTACTTTTGCGTTTGGGAAAAGAAATGTCGTTGGAAATTGGGCTTTGTCACGTGGTGATAAGCGCGCTAATTTGTGTACAGGTTAGAGGGTTATAGTTGTGATACTGCTTACTATTTACTAGTACATGTTGGCTGGTATTATTTTTTTTATTCGGGCTTTATTTCATTAAGCTTGATACCATCTCGCCACCCACGCTTTGTTATAATGACTTGCCATATCTAACTCGCCTAGTAAGACGGTACAGTCGAGAACATAAGGTGTACCGTTAATTTTGACCTATTTTCAAGTCTTAGTCACATGTGGCCGTACTAAGCGGAAGTTATTATAATTATAAGTTAATTGTTTAAGTTGAAAAGTTATAACAAAGTCACTAGTTTAATAAACTATGTTTAATAGCAATCGCTGAGGATATAAATTGTTTAATTGTTATAGGTCTGTTATCTAGTCTAGTTAAATATTTAATTTGCATTTTCTGTTTTTGTATTCAATTGTCTGAGCGTGGTATTTGTTGATGATGGCGAATTATATTATTATTATTTTTTGTAGTCTCACGTCTGACCACTATGTCAACTGATGGTGTGCAATAATACACTCGAGCATGAAGCACGCTTGCCTAGAAGTAACCTATTCACTTTTCACTAAAGACTCCTAGATTGTAAAAGCTTTTACGGTTTGAATTCATTTATTTCTAAAGATTACATTGTACAGAAATAAATACTTAACATAACTAGATTTAGGTATACATTTTTGCTGTCCAGGAGTACCGAGAGCTTACAGTGTTAACATTATGAACGTAAGAAGGTAATTGTTGCAATTTTTGTATTGACTACCGCCGTGCGGCGCGTTGATGCGATGGACGTGCGGTGCGGTTGCTTTTTGTTGTTGAATTCATGAAAATTCTGGGAAAAAGACCCCAAGAATATAAGCAATTAGAGCTTATATTTTTCTCACACGATACAAAAACCTTTAATATAGGAACAATCTTAAAAAAAAAAAACGATTAAGGACTTTCCTTTTCACTTCTTTTTTGTAAATGGTATTTTCGCTCATTATCAGCAAGACGTACCTTGGCGGTAGTTAAGCAATACACGTTATCAGTTGACGTCTATCTAGTGATAAGAGTGTTATATATAGCTAGGGCTAGGATACCTTACACAATGTTTTCCTGTTACAAATCCTACGGTACCATTATGATTTATTCGGTTTATAGTTGTACAATTATTTTTAATTTCGGCTACGTTGCTATTGGAAATTAGAAAAATGAAACAATTTTTTTTCCGGGATGAACAGTAGCTAATAGCAATCTGCTAAAGTGTAGCTTTCTAATAATCTGTGAAAGAATATAGGTGCGTAATCGGGTCAGTATTCCAAGTTATAACTTTCTACAGAATTAACAAATAATTAAACCTTTTTTTTTGTTGAGAGCTGGTGTACATCGATGTGTCGTCGGAGATTGAGGACCCTCATTAAGGAGTTGGCAACTTTTTTTTTTGTGAGTTGCCTGTCGCTATTCAACCTAGGAGGAGGTCGGCTGCTTAACCGGACTTGCCTGTCGCGGCCTTAATATAAAATTAAAGCCTCCAGCCAGGGCTTATTAAAAAACTTACAAACTAAGTGACTAGGGCGTCGCTGGGAGGAGGACAGCTTAGGACGTAGGAGTGGTAACCTATTCACTCTTACTTAAATACACCTCTTTACAATATTCCAACAATATTAGTCTCGATGTATGTTGGTACAATTTATTATTTTCCTACAATAAAATTATAAGCCCTATCTGTATTTATTTAAAATTTGTAATTCACTGAAAAACTATAAATATAACTGTTATTTCAGGCAATTGGTAAATGTTGTGCAAAATTAAACAAACGGAAAACCATATTTAAAGAAATATGGTTTTGCGTTTGTTTAATTTTGCAATACTAGTCATTGTTCTTTAACAATGACTAATATTTTTTGGAAATTACAATCATAAGATAGCCACGGTAAAACTTAAAGGTAAAACGTAAAGGTAAAACTTGTTAAAAATATCAGTCAATAAAAAAACAGCAAATAATATTGATTCCACAAATTTTGTAAAAGTTTGTAAGACTTTTACAAAACTATGAATGTTTCCTTCAAAACGTCTCAACAGCCGAGCCGATTTAGAGGTTACTTGGCAAACAGACAGACCATAACGTTATATAGGTTCTCTTATATAGGCAAAGCGACTTAGCAGAAGGAGTCCGAAGCACTGGACAGATCAGATACGCGACACCACCAACAAAAAAGTCTCTACAAAGACATACACACTGCCGAAGACCGATACAAATAGAAAGCGATCGTCCGNTCTCTTATATAGGCAAAGCGACTTAGCAGAAGGAGTCCGAAGCACTGGACAGATCAGATACGCGATACCACCAACAAAAAAGTCTCTACAAAGACATACACACTGCCGAAGACCGATACAAATAGAAAGCGATCGTCCGAAAACTATCTATCATCTATACCTAACTATCAACAATGAGCATGCGCGTGCAGTAGGCTACAGTAAGGGTAGGCCAGCCCATGCAAAATGCCCAAAAAAAAATATCGAAATTTCGCATCGTCGTCGGTATCATGGTTTCAACCCTGAATAATGTAGTGAGTTTTTTCTTTTGGGCATTATGTATGGGCTGGCCTATCCGTACTGTAGCCTACTGCACGCTTCTGACAATGANTATCAACAATGAGCATGCGCGTGCAGTAGGCTACAGTAAGGGTAGGCCAGCCCATGCAAAATGCCAAAAAAAAAAATCGCATCGTCGGTATCATGGTTTCAACCCTGAATAAGAAGCCGTTTCCAAAGCTAGTTAAAACACTAACACTTGATTTCCCGACTATACTCAGTATACTTCGCTCATTGCGTCGTGGTATAGAGTTCATGTCCTCGCCTCCTGTGTTTTATATCTCTCAGAGAAAGTTACGCGAGGTCACCGCGATTATTAGTCAGATATAACAATTGACTAGCGCCATATGCACCGGATTTTTTTAGAAACTAGTGCCGTACTGCTACTGAGTGGACTGTATGAATGAATATTATATGGAACAATATAGTTTTTTATAAGTTTTTTAGGGTACCTATTACTTTTTAAATAGGTTTATAAATTACTTGTACTTCCTGCTAAGTGTTGATATGTTTGATGGGTAAGTAAAATATGATAAAATTACAAAATCTCTAAATGATTCCCCAACGATAGAGGGAATCTGGCGCTCCGCTCCGCTCCCGCCTTAACCTTATAACCTAACCCATCCGAGTCGGATTGCTTTGAATTGGGGTGTAAATCATAATCATGGTATCAATATTTATTTTAAACGATAGGCGTAATGATTTGCGATTTAATAAACGTTATACCAAATAAGTATTATGTAAAAGTTATATCTAAAGAAATTATATCAACAGTTGGTATAACTCACGTTCATTATAACTGGTGAACGTTATTGAAATGAAAATATACCAAATAACTTTATATGATATGAGACGCACCCATGTTTGATCCAAATATAGTACCTAATATACTACTCTTGTTGTATAATGGCGAATGCATACCTACTATTATTAGAGAAAATTAAGGGCCAATTCTTCTATTTTTAAGCAACGTTCGCATCCGTATCTCGATCGTTATCTATCAGTCATATTTATTTTGAGGTGTTTTGACAAATTGCGATTGAGATGCGAATTATTGCGAATGCGAACGTTGTTTTTTTATTATTGGCCCTCAGATTGTTAATACAGTGCTAGTATCAAAAGTATTCCAGTCCCGGGACAGTACGTACCATGGTACACACAAGGTAAACGCACTATTACTTTTTAAATTAGTACTATTTTAGTCTTTGTAACGTAGAGTACCTACATTTATTTATAATAATATATAAGTAATAAGGAATTAATGACCAAATAAGAAAAATGCATTAAAAATACAGACGGATTCAGAACGGACTGGTTACGTGAGGGATGACTTGAATGATAACGTAATGCAAAAAGATAAAGTTCAACTTTCAAATAGCGATTAATTCATGTTGAATTTTACAGTAGTCAAATACGGTCTACCCTATTTTGCAACTGCCCCAAGAAATATCCTAGGACGGTAGGCAGAAAGTATGATACAAATAGATAACTTCACCATGTAGGAATATCGTTAAAACTGAACTGTCCTCATCAAACATACTAATCAAAGCAACTCACAGAAATGTAGAAATCTAAGCTAGAGAAAAATCCATGTACAGTTAGCAACAACAGTCCTTTGACACAACTTCAACTTTAGCAAAATTATGTTAAGTTGGAAAAAAATCGGAAAATATTAAACAGGGCGAATAACACGCCATCTTAACTTCCTACCTATTATTATAAATGCGAAAGTGACTTTGTTTGTTTGTTACCTCTTCACGTCTTAACGGCTGAACTGATTTGGTTGAAACTTGTAACGGGTAGACCATGTCCCAGATTAGGACGTAGGATACTTTTTTTCTGGGAGTATGTTCCCTTGGTATAATTTCTGACTTAAACGCGGGCAAATCTAAGCTAATACTGAATAATTGTATCGAATCTTTTTATCTATTTATAAAGTTTTTTTTTTTAAACTTCATGTTTACTGCTTTACCAACTTGTTTGCTGACGCTACCTACTTAAGCAAGTTCAAGTAATCATCGTGATAGCTTAATTAACTTGCTTTACTTACTAAGTATCGCCTTTTAAACGCAAGAATGTAACATTACTAATAAGGAACAATATTGCGAGTTCCGAGCGACATAGTTTTTTATATTTCCACGCACATTTATGCGTTACAAGTTTTTTATTTGTTTTAATAATGAATCTTTGTCGTTTTAATTAGATTCTTATTATGTGTTGCTTAAGACATTATATTAATATGGCTAAGTGAGTGTTGTTGAGATACCTTTTAGTTGATGGAGTTATTATAGAGGTATGAGACGAGGTCCAGCGGCCGGGCAGTCAAGATTAATGTTTGCACTAGCAGTGGTTTTATGTTGGTAATTCCGTGTTTTTTGGTAAGCCTTTTAAACTTCAAAGAATTTGATCACGAGACAATTTATTTTAAATTTAAGTCAGTCTAACGCCAAATTACAAAAAAAACATAGAATAACAATTAATATTATTTACACAGACCAAGAAATAATAAGAAACGGTTTGCCAAGTCATGACGTCAAGAAATCTATTAATTATTTATCATTTAAAAAAAAATATGCGTGTATCTGTAGGAATAGTGCTGGCCACTAATAACATTTTAAAATATTTAAATTTCGAACTGTGTACAAGATTGGAAGTTTTCTGCTGACTCATTTGGGATTTGTTGCCTCTAAGCTTTGGACCTCTTATTTAAACTTTTGTTGAGGATATATTTTATTTATTTTTAAAATATAAAATGTTTTTTATAGAGTAAATGATTGTTGTTATTATTCATCATTTATTTTATTGTGTGGCGTATTATTTCCCTTTAAGATAACATATGACAAGGGAGTGATTTATTTAAGGAACTAGTCACAATGTGACATTAAATTTATTTATTTGAAAATAAAACATACATAGACCTTCATTCAATTTTAATACATGAGGACTTTTGTACCTACACTTTAATTATTTTCATTGTTAAATCAAAATTAGTTTTGTATAAGTCACACTCACAGTAATAAATCATTTTAACCAAGGATAAATCATTAATATTATAAAATAATCGGAGTCTTAAAGGAAACAAATACACTGAGCTCAAAATAAAACACTATCTAACAAAATGATCGTGGATACCTAACACTGAAAATCTTTCTGTACGACGTACACGTTCTACTATAAAACACAAAAAAATATGTCGCAAAAAATAAAACAAAACTAAAAACCAAATTCAAAAACACTTACCTAGCATTTTACTCAAATCAGCATTATGCAGATCGGGATTCTCGTCAGCCAGCTTCTTTCTTTCAACCTTCGCCCAGACCATGAACGCATTCATGGGCCTCCTTATCCTGGCCTCCTTCAACGCCTTAGCCTGGCCCATCTTCGTCGTAAATGGGGCCCTAGCGTACTGCTGCGTAGAGTAGTCTCGGCCAGTATCGTAAGGGCTTCTGTAGTCATATTGTGCTCTATAGTCTAAGCCATAAGGTAGAGTTGACCATACAACTAGTTCGGGGCTGGTCTGTTCTTGCACTGAGTCGGTACTGTTCTCGACAGCTCCTTGCACGTATTGTTCGTAGGTACGGTGGTACGTAGGAGGGGATTCTGCTATGCCTGCTCCTCCGGAATCCATCATACTGGAAAGAGAAAATTAGGATTAATAAGATTATGGTGAACAATCTTTAAAGTCTATGTAGGTCTACTGATAGTCTTTAGATAGGCCAAGATTTTTGCGCAAAGAAACTATTAAACTAGGAATAACTGTAATCGATTCTACCCAAAGTTTACCATAAATTAAGAACTTTTAATTGGAATGCATCAATAATTTGATTCCCATCGAGAATTCTAGCCGTTTCAGCACAGAAAACCCAGTTCACGTCAACTTTCTTGCGTTTGTTGACCACAATCTCACCTGATGGTAAGCGATCATGTGGTCAACGATGGGGCACGCTTGTCTTAAGTAACCTGTTCACTCTTGACTTAAAGCCCAGGTTGTAGCTATCAGGAAACAGACTCCGACAGGGAGTACCAGACTGAATTTAAAATATTAAATGAACAAACAGGTAGATATTTGCTTATACTAAATAAATATATGAAATAACCAGTAATAATTTCCACTAATATAAAAATACACGTTGCAACGAAGATGTCCTCATTAATCCATTTATTAAAAACCAGAATATTTGTTTCTCATTGTTTACTCGATTTAAAAACATCCTGCTAATATCACGTTCATTTGTTTTAGTTCTATTTTAGATTTTCATATTGTTCTTTTGTGTTTTTAGTTTTTTGCGCTTACGTCCAATTGGAACTAGAACAAACCATTATAACAAGGCAGGTGTATCTAAAAATTCTATTAGATAGATTGAGATGTTGTGAGTATCTCGAGCTCATGCTAATATACATAATCCTGGAACAACTCACACACGGTCATCCGATCCCAAACTAGGCAGAGCCTGTACTATGGCAACCAGACAACTGATAAACATACTTATATATTTCTAAATACATACATATTATAGACAAATTACACCCAGACACAAAACAAATGATCATGCTCATCACACAAAGATTTGTTCTGGGTGGGAATCGAACCCACGACCTCCGGTTTAGCAGTCAGGGTCAGTAACCACTCGACCAACAGGCCAGTCAATCATTCTCTTATTTTAAAAAATGTTTGGGGACATGTGAAAATTTGTCATGATGGATGTTTGTTACTCATTCACACAAAACTACTGAATTGAGTCAGATGAAACTTTATGGTAATGTTATGTTGCCTTCATAGCAGCACATTGACACTTAAAACTTCCCTCAGAACGTTTTCCTCAATCCTCCGCTTCATATACCACCGGTTGAATTTTTGACATTTTTGACAGATTCCGACTGACACGCGAATGCGAACGTTGCTTAAAAATTAGTAGAATTGGCACTCTTCATGTTAACTCAATATTATCGGCCTGTAAATTTGAAATATGAGGTAGACATGATCCTCCCAATGACAGATTGAAATAATTTCTGGAAAATTGCTGTAAACATCACACTGGGTTTTGTTTCTGTTTGTTGTTCACAGTTTGTTGTTACACGAGGACTATCAGACAGGAAGATGTTGTTCTAATTCGCGTGACGCTATTGTTTTTTAGGAATATCCAGGTGATACATGCAGTCATGGCTATTTATATGCAAATGCAAAAATATTTTAAAACTAGTGACTCGCCCTTATTTCACACGGCTGTTATATTCTTGAGCAACAAAGCATATAGTTTAGTATTCGTTAAAGTACATCAAAATCCGTTGCGTAGTTTAGAAGAACAACGCAGCCCCACAAATAGGCAGAAAAACAACCGATTGGTCAATCCATACGTAAGGTTCAGTTGAAAACCAGCGTCAGGCAGCTCCTAGTTGTCTGGCATTTTGCTGAACTAGACCTATTTGGCGCAGCCGCGGGTCACACAATAAACATAATTGTTTTAAAATTTAGTTTCCTTTTATTTGTAGCTATATTGTGTGTATCTGTGTGTGCCAAATGAACTAGTTTTCTTTCTTTCATTAATAGAGTAGGTAGTATTTTTAACCGAAAGATTGACTGGTAGAGAATGCCTTGTTATATAAAGTTCGTCTATGCGATATTACTGCACATTAACTTTCAATAAATAGGTAG
>NDFZ01003300.1:0-26080 GCA_002192655.3 Mamestra configurata | reverse complement strand
AACAAAATTGTACACCTGTGTCTTACAAATATACAATAACACCGAGTCCCGACAAGCTCGTAGGTAGTAGGTACATCATCTTCTGAAGACAAATAGCTACACATTTGCCGCGGTCGACGCAAACCGCCGGAGACAAATATCTGTTCCTTGCACTGCTTGTGTTGTTCCGTGAAATTTTCAAGGTTTTTATCATTGTTTTCTTTCTTGAAAAAGCGACTGAACTTTATCTGAAATATCATACTTAACTGTGTTACTTCTACGACGTGTAGTACGTCCACGACGCACACATTTAGTTTCAGTGTTCAGAGATGTATTCAACAATATCCTTCGCTGTGCCCTAACAGGGTCTACAACAGGGCTCACCAATTAGTTTAATTTGGGGTCCGTTTTTCTAAATAATATATCTGCCGCGGTCCGTTTCTACTTTGTTATACTTTTATTCCTATACCATATTTAGATAAAACTAAAAGAAAATACACAGACAATTCTGTTATTCAACGTTTAACAGAATAAACGCAATACGCGTTGTATATATTTTTTTTTGTTTTCGTTTACTTAAGGTCTGCACAAAATAGGTTGGCGGTCCGAATCCGGACCGCGGTCCGCTATTTGGTGAACCCTGGTCTACTACGTTCTTAGCTAAATAAATAAATAAAAATGTCTTTATTGTCGCCAGTTAATACATTCATCTAAGGGTAATCTAATATATGCATCGTATATACAAAAGGTACTGCTACTGATTCCCAAGCTAAGGTTAAGCTTGTATTTTGGAAAACAGTGTTCAGCCGCAGGAAGTATCACATCNTGATTCCCAAGCTAAGCTTAAGCTTGTATTTTGGGAAACAGTGTTCAGCCGCAGGAAGTATCACATCATAAATACGAATACATTGGTTTGAATGTCGCTGCAGTAGACTAACAATATTTTTAGGATAACTTTCGGTAATTCTTATTCTATAATCTATTTTTTAGCTCTAAGCCTTTTATTAACATCTTGTTTACCTTGTGGAATGCAAATAAATGAATATGAATATGAGATGGTTCTGCTGAAAACTCCCAAAAATACTTAGTTCGAGAAACTAGAATAACCCTTGGATACTCGTAGAATTCAGGTCGCAATTTTAGCAGTTTCGAATTTTGACATGGTTCTGTTGGCAGGATGTCTCGTGCATTTTATTTTTAAACCGTGTGCCTGATGAAATTTCCCATCGGCAAAAATCCCAACAACCAATCAACTTCCATCATATGTTTGATCCCTAGGATGATTTATAAAAACTCCGTTATTGATCTTTCCACTGTTATGTATGTCACCGGAAAATTGGAAACTCCGTCACATTAAAAAAATATCTTGAGAGACTATGTGCCACCAAAATCGACGAATGAGAAGTTGTGTTGTTATTGTTTTATTGTCAATACAATATCAAACCAAATCGGGTAGGTTGTAGACCTGATGCTTTGTTGGCGGTTTATGTATGTCCGTTTATAATGTTTCGATGTCGTAACATCGAAAGATTATAAACTATCGAATTTTGCTGGGGAGTTTGTTGCGCCACTTCTTCTTCCCAGCTAAAACACTAGGAAGTGGTGACGGGCGGGCGTTTTGGGGGACTGTCTTTATGTAGAACTTTGACGTTCAAAAAGTGCTGGCACTCAGCCTAATTTGAATAAATGACTTTTGAATTTTGAATTTNTTTATTCTATCCTGAGCAACCGGCAGCAAGTTCGTCATGCTCCCTTAGATTTTACTGCTTGCGGTAGCGTCGGGGGTCGGGTTACCTCTTTCCCTCAAATATGGCGAGGGGGGTAATGGCTGATCTTTGCGTTATGCTCGTGAACGGGTGCTGCTTGTGGTGAAAGGTCGTCTTGTTAGCCATGGATTTTACTATTGTTATAACGATTATATGCTTAATGTTTAATTTTGATGGCCCTGGTTTATCACTTGTGGCGTCGAGTCACAGATCTTTTTATTAAATTCTACCCTCTGTACGTGTAAGCGGGCACACCCTTCATGTCTGGAGGCTTATTTAGTTTGATTTGATATTGTTTTTATGCTTGAGTTTGTCTGTTTATGCTGGCATAATGGAGTGTGCTAGCTTACAAGTAGCGAATTATTAAGTTTTATGTTTTTACGTGTTACCTTTGTTGTATTGTTTTCTTTGTAAGAATACTGACTACTTACATACCTTTGTATAAGTGATAGTTCTTATAACTCAACAGACAGATGTGTTGCTGGGGAGTTTGTTGCGCCACTTCTTCTTCCCAGCTAAAACACTAGGAAGTGGTGACGGGCGGGCGTTTTGGGGGACTGTCTTTATGTAGAACTTTGACGTTCAAAAAGTGCTGGCACTCAGCCTAATTTGAATAAATGACTTTTGAATAGATATGAAAGAAATTTTCAGATCACAATTTATTGAGAGTTTATAATCTCTCAAGCTAATTTATTTTCTTATTGAGTTTGCAGGTACACAAGAACTCTAGCAAAGCTTCCTCTAGACCAGCGGTTTAGACTGAGCGTTGTCTGTCAGTGAATTAAACATTTTATAACTTCCAGATATCATCGTCGGGTCATTTAATATATCAAACTCACATTATATCCTTACCCCTTCACTTAAAAAATACGAAGTTATTACTTGCGAAAACTATTTCTTTCCCTGCCATAAGTTCCTATAATAATTCAAAGCTGGCACGCGCTTGGCCAATTTTTCTTTTAGCCCCGTGTCAGCCAAGAAACATGGCTGGGAGTATTTCAGATAGATGTACTATGCTCGTATAGGTAGATAATTTATTACGGAGTTATATAACAGTTCTAATGTGGTATCATAGAGTTATTTTATTATTTAGTCTTGTCGCTTAACACTGGGCTAGGTATTTTTTCATTGAAAGAAAGAAAAAAAACTTGTTTATTTGGCACACATAGTTAAACACAATGTAGGCACTTATATATAAAAAAAAAAAAACAACGGGTTGCACTCCGGGAGCGCCGGCAGAAGTGAAAACTTGAACATTAACGTTGTGCATTTTTGATATTTTGAAATGGTTAGGGAATAATTTCGCATGAATTGCTTTAATTATCAGTATAAAAGTACTATCATTTATGTGGTAAAATACAATATTCAATTATTGCGCTATCGTACACAAACATGACAATTCTTATGAATTTTCGATCAGGTCACGTGTCCTGACGCGAGTTTAACATTTTTTACCCATTCCAAAAAGTGCACAACGGCGTTAAAGAAGCTTTCACTTAAAAAAATCGAAGCTAATTTAAACAAAATAATAACATTGTGTGTCCCACTGCTGCGCAAAGTAGGTCCAGTTCAGCAAAAATGCCGCTGGTTTTCAACTGAACCTTACGTCGAAGCCATAGGCATACGCCTCATTGAAGCCATAGTATTTTTTTATTTTTTTTTACTAAAACTAATACTAGTTTTCGCCCTTTCTTGCCCTGATCTGGTAGTTTCTCGTTTGATTTCGATTTACTGGCTAATAAATGAAGTTATGGACATACAAGATATCTTGCTCTTTTTTACAGACTTAAAAAAAAAGAGGTTCTCAATTAGGTTGTCTTTTTTTCCAAATAACAAAAACACTAAATACAAAGTATAAAATAACTTTAATTTCGGAAGTCGGTGTTAAAAATTAAGAAACAACCAAAAACACCGACTTCCGAAATTAAAGTTATTTTATAGTTTGTAGTGCATTACTTAGTTGCATCCCGGAGTCCGGAATAACAGGCAAAAGATCTTTGGGATGTTAGTATGTTTGTGTTTCAATCAATTATTTTTTTTTGTTATAAACTTTTTTGGACTAAGGTCCGGAACCCTTCGTGTGTGAGCCCGATTCGCTCCTGGCCGGTTTTTTTAAAGTCACAATATCGCGATTGGTGATATTATTAGGTATAGTAGTAGTAACCAGAAGAACCAGTCTAGCTCCATGTTACGCGACAAAATTGAATATGTTTATGTTATTCCTCCAATATTTCGGCTCCCCGCGGGCGGTCTCCATCGACGAATATTAATTCCCCAGTTTGTTTTGACATTACGTGCTTTTTCTTTACATTTCATACTGTTTGATGGGAATATTAAGTAGGCTTTCCTTATAAAATGAACGAGGATTATATTTGCCGATAAATCGATATAAATATAAATAAGGACAGAGAAAGTTCGGGAGACTTTTGTATCTTCTTTGAAATGATGATAGAAATAAATTGTGTCCACTCAAGTCATGAGACAAAATTAAGCTACCAATATAACTTTTAAGGTAAGTATGTTGAAGTGGCAATGGGCTGGCTATGAAGAAAATAGCAAATCTATTATGGGAGAAGCTCGTCGCTAAACTATAAAAGCCGCACGGTTCGATATTCGAGGTTTGCTGAAGACGGTCCGTAGATTGTCTAATCCGATTCAGTTTGCCATCCGGCAAACTGAATTTGTAAATGAATGATTTGTGAATGAATATGTATTTGTGTGAATTTGTATTTGTGTTTTTTTTTGTATTTGCTGTTTTTGTACGGTTTTATAACATCCAGCATGTTCTGAATGTTATAAAACCGTACAAAAATAAAAAAATCACAAAATCCGTAGCTCACATTTGAAAGACTTCAGCACCATGGAAATTTGTACCTACCTATGTCATAATTTCTATAATTAGACATCACTTGTGTGAATCATTCACATCTGACCTCAGAANTACCTATGTCATAATTTCTATAATTAGACATTACTTGTATGAATCATTCACATCTGACCTCAGAAAGAGGCAGAGGGCAGATTTTCTCTCAATCTCTC
Organism: Mamestra configurata; assembly: GCA_002192655.3. Lineage (NCBI taxonomy): Eukaryota > Metazoa > Arthropoda > Insecta > Lepidoptera > Noctuidae > Mamestra > Mamestra configurata. The sequence continues at coordinate 21,296 of NDFZ01003300.1, read as the reverse complement.
TGAATCACATACAACGTACAATTCCGTGCATCGCGACCGATCGCAGCCGTGCGCGGTCTATCGCATGCGACAATAATCAGAGTATGAGAATGTATGGCGCCGGTCCGACTTCGGAAGCGGTTGCCATACATTTTCATATCCTGACTATTGCCTCATCAGCCGCGATGCACGAAATTGTACCTTAATGCTACATCACGTACACGCACAAGATTTCTCGTACGTCTGGCAGCCCTGATCTGACTATCGGAAGAGAAACCGGAGCGTCTGTTCCCACCTAAGCTGTTGATCCCGTCTATCATTTGAAGATCTTTAACATCCGACTTGCCAAAGGGTTTTATCAGGTCACTGGGTTGTCACTCCCATTCATTTCATTTATCACACTCCACTTTTAATCAATTTTCAAAAACTTTTTAGATGGGTCTATTTTCCGCCTTAAAACGTTTTGAATATGGGGTCACCATATTCAAAATGTTTTATTGATGCTCCGAGTCCGTCTTCGGGTCACAAAAGTTCATAATGATGTTCACCAATTTTCAACTGAATCGGTTCAGTAGATTCAGAGCAAATATTCTGTGACAGACGCTCAGTCAGACAGACAACACAAGTGATCCGGTAAGGGTTCCGATTTACATTCGGGCGTACAGGACCCTAAAAATTTGTAGTAGTCTAAACCTTTGTCTTTTGATTTGAATACACTATTGTATCCAAATTGTGTTTGCTCGATAAACCATCAAACGCATCGCCTCCCATCTTGCACCACAACATCCAGTTTTCAACAGATGTGCGTACAATGAGCAATTTATTTAACAATTTCGAGACTGCCATACCGGCGATAGGTTGCGAGGTGTAGCCGGCTTATGTCTCAGAAACTAGTTAGTCCGACCACAGAGTCCACAGTCCGGGTCGACCCACTGACCTTGTTTAGGCTGTGGCGGCAAGATGTTACTGGGAGTTAGTGCTTGTAGTCGTAGGTGATGTACTTTTAATTAGTATTTTTGTGACGTCGTTTTTGGGCTTACCGTAATATTTTTTTCCACAACGTTACTCCGGTGGCCTATCCAACAGGAATCATGCATTTCTCAGAATCATGGGAGTCCGTCTTTCAGACTGTGTAAGGAATATAACATTGCGCGCCAAAACCAAATCATGAACGTTACCCAAAAAGCCGCTAAGCTTAAGTGGGATTGGATATTTGTCCAATCCCACTTACGCTTAGCGGCTTTTTGGCTTTTTGGGCCTGGTATTTAATGGGACCCAGTAAAATGGTCCTTTATCCCCATTTCTTGTTGGACATGTAGGACCATTTTACTGGGTCCCATTAAATACCAGGCACATAACGGTAGACCAAGGCGAAGATAACGGGACGAGCTTGACTCCTCTCAAAAAGACAGGCCCGTACTAATATAGAGAGTATGCGGTAAAGCGAGTAAACTCTCGCAAACCTCCATTGAAATGGGAGGATCCTCCGACCGGACGGTTGTTGTGTCCGGTGGGCAACTGCCCGATAGTTGATATTCGAACTATTGTAAATGTTCGAATCACACGGAGAATTTTGCTTGCGCGATGCAGGATTTCGTTGGTAGTTCGTCGCTGACAGGATAGATGGCGTTGTGGTTATTTTTGTTGCAGTGCAAATTTCGCTTCGTTAGTTTTTCATGTGGTATTGATACACTAGCAACGGACCTAGTTGTGTGGAAAAGAGAGAGGGAGACTCAGTGATAGGAAAAAAAGGAAGTTAGATAGATGGATGACAAACAGCAATAATACAGCTTCCGAACAGTGAATGGTCTTTAATGATTGCATCAATTAACTTGTTTTAAACCAACTTCAAAAAAATGAGGAGGTTCTCAATTCGGTTGCATTTTTTTTAATGTTAATTACCTCATAACTCCGTCATTAATGAACCGATTTCAAAAATTCTTTCATGTGAAAGTATATTCGTTCCGATTGGTTCCATAGAATTTTTTATTAAAATCGGTTCAGTAGTTTGGTTTTTAAATCAAAATAGCTGGAGGAAATAGAAAATATATTATCATCCAAGTAAACGAAATAGTGTGTTTTGCTTTCCTGTGACTTTCCAGTGGTATTGTTAAGTGTGGGTGTGTACCACTAAAAAGTGTAAAATAAAAACCTTTTTACAAAATATACAACCGACTTCCAAATAAAAACAAAAACACTACAAAGTATAAAATAACTTTAATTTCAGAAGTCGGTGTTAAAATACGAAGAAACAACTAAAAACACGTGTTTTTTTACTTGGAAGTCAGTTGTATTTTTTTAAAATAGTAGTTTAGATATCGTCAACTCAACACAACCTAATCTCCTGGTGGCCGATTAAAAACAACTAAGTAGTAGTGCACGCCCGGCGCAGTTGCAGCCGAGTTCAAAGCTCGCCTCTTCATCACTAGATATTTGCGTCACCTTGCCTGTGTGTGTACTGCTGCTTAATCAATTTGGACTAGGCGATACGCTGTAGCGATTCTAGAAAGGTATATTAAAGATACTGCCACTTTAAAGGGTATTTAATCATTAAACTTATTGCACAAGAAAAAATCACTGTACAACTGTGGAATTTATGCCTACGACATCTTCTACCAGTCATCTTTATGTTGGTACATACAGAGTTAGAACATGGCAGGTGCAACTTAATGAAAAGATAAACAGAAGATAATACAATAATAAATCAATATACAAGAACTCTTGCGTGACTGAGTGATTGAGTGACTGACAGACCGTTACAGCCGAAAATACTGATCGTGGAAATCTGAAATTTGGCACGTAGGTTCCTTGGGGAGTGTAGGGGAGCACTAAGATTTTCCCGATATTCCTACGGGAACGAGAAAAAACGGGATATGGGCGTACGAAGTCGCGGGCAACAGCTAGTAATATTATAAAAGACTAGCTTTTGCCCGCGACTTCGTACGCAAGAGTTTTATATATATTGATTGATGATAAGCAGACATAGTAAAAAAAACTTAAAGGCTAATTTAGCGTTTTAAAATCTATGCTCATCATGACAGCCCTGCTCCCGACTATGACATGCCGATGCCATCATGACTGCTGTGTATCTTGTATGAGTTAGTCTCCCTCCAACACTTAAATCACGATGATTTTAAGACGTCATAGTTGTGCCTCTGTTCTTCGTCTCATCTGACGTCACAAGACAGAATCGTCACAGTAACTTCACACCATTCTGGCTGTTCTACCGTCGAAGGCGAAAGTGCTATGCGTTTTTATAGCTCCAACCCTCTCTCACACTGGAACAATGAAATAAATAATTAAATAAAATAGCTAGGTATATTTGGCACACACAGATACACATAATGTTGGACTAAGGAAAATTAAGTTAAAAAAACCAGAACATATCAATGAAGTTTTAACAAGCCTCATGTTATGACCCTGACAAGATCAACGTGTGGGTTAATATTCGTGTATAGTGTATCCCGCATGCACAGCGTGCATGGCGTTGACAGCGTTGAGCTATGTCAGCGCCATATTAGAGCAAGCCACGCATGTACCTACCAATGACGTCAATTGATGCGTAGCGTGTCTGTGGTTGCAGTGGACACAATCACATATCTACATATTCTTACAAAGCGAATCTTAACACATGTGCGTAGCGTCGCCATGCGCGGCGATGTGTTCGCGCCTTTAGCGTTGACGTTGGGTTGACTATATTGTCCAAGTCACGGAACCAAGAAGTTTGGATGAAGCAAGGAGGCAAAAGACAGGGGAGGCCAATACCTAGCAATGGGTGTATCCGGGAAATTTTGATAGATTACTGTTTCACCAAACTTGACACGGAGCCCGTGGCTAAATCACAACGGCCGCACGGCTGGATCTTCCAGGTTAAGCAACCTTTGTCGAGGTCGATCTGTGGATGGGTCTCTTATCATACCGAGACTCGGAAGCACGTTAGGCCGTCATTTGTCGTGTGTTTTGTCCCAGTTGTCAGAAGTCATAAAATCTAACACCAGTCTTGGAAAGAAGTGCCGTATTACCAAGTTACAGGTTGTGGAAATCAGACAGGCAGTTGCTCCACGTAAAATATTGGTACTCAGACTGACCCCAATATAGTTGGGAAAAGGCTAGGCAGATGATGTTGACTGTTACACGAAACTGCGTTCCCCTCTGACCGCTTACACTTTAGGCCGCTTCGTTAAGACGCTGTATAAAATCTAATCCAGGGTTACACGTCCTCAGGCAATCAGACTTGAGAGGAACTTAATTTCGTACTAATTCCAAGTCAGTTTTGCTGGGAATTGAATCGAAATGCCTACGTGAGTGGCTGCAAGCGTACGTAATGATCACATCGATACAATTGTGCGTTACTTGCTTACTAAGTAAGCATGGAGTTTCGCGCATTGAATTGTAACAATAGAATTTGTGTTGTAGGGACTGAAGAATAGAATAGGAAACATTTACTCGACACATACACGACACAACAGCAACAAACACATAGTAAAAAAGAGAATATTAATATTATATAACAACGATACAATAATATTGCACTAAGCGTGCAAAAATGTTGAAATAAGTAGTAAAAAAAAAAACGGTGTTAAAAAATGTGGTGGCTACAAATCAGCGCTGAGTGTCTGATGCCCAGCGCTGGTTTGTAACCACCACTTTTATCAACACCGTTTTTATTTATTTTTATGGATGGTAAATCATTTAACGATTCTCTCCGCTCAGGGCGGAGCGGAAGGTAGTGTCAGACTCTTACTGACTAAAACCCATCCGTGTTCCTCCTTATGTCCTTTGCGTTCCAGGGCCGCGGTGACTTGTTCGAACAAATTTCGTAATCCTGGCAGGCACTGGTTCTAGTGGGCCCCGTCTCCTATGCTGACATCTCTTTGAGGGGCGCGTCGAATACAACGCGCTATCGATCCGGGCCTGGTTCTAATCGGACGGCGAGCCACCCAACCCTCGCCATCCTCAGGCCCGCGCCTACGGTGGCTGAGAATCACCCTGCGACTCCTTCTGTTGCGGCGGCTGGGGCGTGAGGTTAGTTTCTCACGTGATCCGCGTCCTCCTTCACTAGCATTACTGCTTCGCAGAAAGAGGTGACCGCTTCCCATGCCTCCTCGCTCCGGACCATTGATTGAACCAGGGCCGCACGCGAGAGGTCGCTGCCGCCGATCACCTCGACGAGGTTTCCAACACCCTGCACTGACACCCGGACTGGTGAAGTCTTTACTAAATAATAAAAGCCGCACGGGCCAATCTTCAAGATCAACGCTTGATGGAGACGGTCAGTGGATGGATGACCGTCCGTTTTGTACCGAAGCTCATTCGTGCCTCGGGATGCACATTAAGCCGTTGGTCCCAGCCATCATATGTAGATCTTTGACAGTCGTTACAGGTCGACAGAAGCCCAAAAGTCAGACCCGCAGTCGCTTCATGGTAGAGACTGACATGAAGTTGGCCCCAAAATGGTTGGGAGAGAATACATATTCCCCGAAAAATGTAAAGCAGTGTTAAAAGGGTCAAAGCTCTAACTAACGCGGGACGGATGAAATAGAATAATATTTTGAATCCCTGTTCCCATTAAACGTGCAAGTACCCTAATATACTGCCAGGGTGGCGGGATTGTTGAAAAGAGTTACCGCGGTCCTGGAACGTTAAGGGCATTTGGAGGAACACGGGTGGGTTTTAGTCAATAAAACTGGTTGCTGACCGGTGTTACGGGGCGTAATGTAACATGTTACAAAGCGAGCATTCGTGTAGTCAGTACGTGGAAACGAGCACGAACACGCGTATGTTACTCGGATTTTAGGACAGGACGTATCGTAACATGCTCGCTGCGGATTGTACATTACGGCCCGTAACAACGGTCAGTACCTTAAGAGTCTAACACTCCCTTACGCTCCGACCCGAGCAGGAAGAGTCATTTGATGATTTCCCAGAAAAAAGGATCTAATATCATAGAAATAGACTTTCAACCTAAATATCACAAACAACAAAGAATCCATGATTACATAATTTATTCAGTACTCATCAAGCTAAACAAAGGCAGAATACAAAGCACTAATTACTCCACATATGACATTAAACACAAAAAGTCTATGTAATTAGGAACACATTTTTTCTCTCCCTAATGTAGGCTTTAACGACCCACGTTGTATAATTCCAGAAGTTCTACTTTTAATCACATGGAGAGGTATGGCGGCCATTTTGTGTGTTGTGTTTGTAAGTACCTACGTTTGTTTTCAACAAGATAATTATATACTTGATTCTTTCGACATCGAAGGATCTAATTTTTATGAAATGAGATCAAGAAGAATTTAGCCTCCTGATATTTTTAAATTAATTATAAATTACCAGATTTTTTTAGTTAGTGAGCGTAGAAAAATGTTTTTTTAGGTTTCCGTGCCCAAAGGGTAAAACGCTATTGCTGTCCGTCCGTCCGTCTGTCTGTCCGTCTATCACCAGAATGATGATGACGTGAATGATGATATTTTCACTGATGATGTATTTCTGTTGCCGCTGTAACAACAAATACTAAAAAAGAATAAAATGAATATTTAAGGCAGCTCACATACAAATACGTCAAACATATAAAAACATATAACAACGTCACAATATATAACAACATATAAAAACGTCAAAAAAATCATGGAATCTGGAAACAGTTATAGGCAACTTTTTTTCTTTGTACCAAAATTCATCAAAATCGGTTAAGCGATTTAGGAGTCAAGCCGTTACAAACTCACTTTCGTATTTATAATCTATGTATATAATAATGAATCCCTATTTCCTTTAGTAACTGCATCACGCGTGAACGGCTGGACCAATTTTGCTAATTATTTTTTTGTTGTAAAAAAATATACATCCGGCCGATGCCAATTTCACTAATACTAGTGGCCCACTAGTATTAGTGAAATTGACTTCATTTTCTCAAATGACATCAATTTTCCCGTCTACTCCTCATCATCCACTACCGCTGTTTGCCCCAGAAAGTTAAAAAGCGTGATGATACACCAGACGGGTGGCGTACGGCTCTCTTCGCCTTGCTATTTAGATAGTGTCGGTCAAACGTTCGCTTCTCAGAAGATTTACGAACGCTCACCAGCTGCTAATGTATTTATTATGTTTGTAAGATGTACTGGATTTTATCAGAGGGGAATGTAGCTGATTTTTTATAAAATAACTTCTATTTTTTCCATTCAATATGTCAAGTCTTTTTCTTCTTCTTTCTTTTGATTGGCAGACGTTACGAATTGTCAGAAGCCAGAAAATCTGACACCAGTATTATCAAGAAGTACCGTGTTACCTAGCTAATGGGTTGTGGAGGTCTGGTAGACAGCTGCTCCACGTAAAATACTGGTATTCAGCTGAATCATGTTTGACTGGGAGTCGACCCCAATATAGTTGGGAAAAGGCTAGGCAGATGATGATGATTTAAAATGGTTTATGTATTATATATATGTATGAAGTCCTGGTTTCGATTCCCGGATCGTGCAGTGTTATTGCTTACTTTCATCTGGAATTTGCACCTGCACTGCACCTCAGAGCTGAGGGCTGGACTTTTATGATGTACTGTTTTATTATGTATTTAAACTGTCCGTACAGTTGTGGAAAATTGGCGGACTAAATGCGACAAGGCATTCTCTACTTTTGTCCGGTAAATGGCAATAGTTTCACCCTATTACATGGAACTAGCTATACACTGTGAGAGCTGACCTCTTTGGGTTCGATCTCGTTTGATTTTAATGGCACATTAAAGAATAAAATTAGATAAATAAGAATTTAAAATACATATATGACAGAGAAGGATTGGTGGCTGCCAAGGACATGGGCTGATCAAAATAAAAAGAATATGTTAAAGTATTTGATTCTAAAGCATCATCTATCTATCTATCTTCTATATAGTAAAATTAATCGCTAAATGTGTTGCTAAGCGCAAAACTCGAGAACGGCTGGACCAATTTTGCAAATTCTTTTTTTTTGTTTTTTTATTGAGGCAGGTTCTTATGAAAGGAAATTTTGAAAAAAAATATACATCCGAGTGAAGCCGGCGCGGGCCACTAGTATCCGATAATGATCAGGTCCACTAAATATATTTTTAACTAGCTGCGCCCCGCGGTGTTACCCGCGCAGCTACTGTATATGTAAAAAGTAGGCTATATATTAATCCAGGGTGTCAGCTTCCTGCATACCAAATTTTATCAAAATTGGTCTAGCCGTTTGCGCGTGAAAAAGTAACAAACATACACACACTCACAAACTTTCGCCTTTATAATATTAGTGTGATTTAATAATACGAGCTACCTTCCTGTAGGTACATCCAACCCTGGGGAATACAGTCGTGATGCTACGTTACTCAAATTGATAAAATAATATATGAATCAAACGGAAATCCCATCTTACTGGTATATTCGACATAATCCCACGAAAACATTCCTCTTCGCGGACACTTTAATATCCGTGGCCCGATAAATACCGGTTCGTTGGTAGAAGCGAGGCTTAGCCAAGATTACCAGGCGATTGATTAATGTACTTAAATTTTTATATTTTCTAGTGTAAGGAAAATATAATATTTACTTGCTATCTCCTTGAGAACGTTACTTTTCATGGTATGTCATAAAAACTAGCAAGCACTTTCTGCGATATTGTTTGAAAGAGTTACTCTGCGGCCCTGGAACTCAAAGGGCATTAGGAGGGACATAGATGAGTTTTAGCCATTAAGAGTCTAATCACTTCTAGTTTTGTCTCCAACCGTTCTACTATGTCTAACTTGCTTATTTACACTACATTAATTGGTAACACCTTTGAAGCTAGGGGTCAGGTTAATGCTGTTTATATAGATTTTGCAAAAGCTTTTGATCGCGGTGATCACTCAATTCTTTCTATGAAATTTAATTGCGCTGGCATTCATGGATGTCTGTTGCGATGGTTCGAGAGTTATTTAATTGATCGTTCTCAAATAGTTTTCTTGGCGGGATATGAATCTGTGCCTTTTTTTCCGGGCTCTGGTGTTCCACAGGGCTCTAAGTTGGGCCCTTTCCTTTTTTTGGTATTTTTGAATGATCTTGTAGGTTTAATAAATTGCAATTGTTTGGCCTACGCTGATGATTTAAAAATATACTGCAGGATATCGGACCTGGGTGATTGTATGAAGCTTTAAAGAGATCTTGATGTCCTTCAACAATGGTGTTTCAACAACAGAACGACGCTCAATGTTAAACAATGCCAGACATTACATTCACGAATAAAATGAATTACGTTAAATTTGATTATTATATTGATGGATCAGTACTGAGCAGAGTAGCAGTCATCCGTGATCTAGGTGTACTCTTTGATACATCCCTATCCTTTCGTGATCATATAGATAATATAGTTTCTAAGGCTAAAATAGTGCTCGGGTTAATAATTCGCATGTCTAAACATTATTAATAAAATATATATAATATTATATAATAAAAAAAATATTTGAATTATAAGTGACGGTGCTGTTGGTGTGCTTATTATAAATATATAAATAAATATATCCTCGGTTAAAGACTGGTTTTTAGACCTCCAATTGTCAAAGATTAACTAAAGACAGCCGGGATCAATGCTTTTCTATGAACAATGTCATATATTGAAATGGTTCATTAATTCAAAAACAATCACATACCCCAGATTAGATAGACAACCCACCCTCTCCACCGCAGTCAGGTTACAAATAGCTTGCAATCTCCTTCCATTTCCACTCGCGGTTGCATATGAAATGCGAGCGCTAAGATTTAAATACTTACAAGACGCTGCGATGGTGCAAGCAGGTTGCATTTTATTTATTCCGGTTCACCGCCACTCTTCAGACACTTATTTAAGATAGAGCCATTCACACGTCAGCTGCGTTTACCGGTGAGCATGTGGGGCCTTTCCACTGGAAGTAAATCGTCTTACTTTTACTTGACTAAAAAACACTGAAATCGCGAAAAAATATAGACTGCCCCTATATGTGCGCATAACTCGACAGAATGTACTGAACAGCTGATTTCTTTTCGCGGTTTCGAGTTTGGTCCCATTGTAAAAATTGTTCAATGACCCCTTAAGAGGATTGCGTTTATTCTGTTACACGTTGTATGTAGTTTAGTCAACAAGTTCAAAAACGTGTTAATTCTTGAAAAAGCTCATAAATATGAGAGATAGCTCATTCGATTCGGAATGACGTCTGAAAAATAAAAAATTGCAATTGTTATTAACAAATTAAGACGAAAAAAAAGCATTTAGTTTTTTGTTAATAACTCAAAAACTATAACTTTTTGAGAAATTTCGAAAAAAGTTCCCTAAAGGTAAGGAAATTTCTATTATTAAAGTTCTGTTCCCGGAGTTTTATCTCCATTATTTATAAGTTTAATTTAACACTGAAAATCGGGCTCCACGCGGCCGTTACTGCATGCGCTCGCCGTATATATTGTGAAGCCATTGGTATTGCAGATATCCATGGACGGCGATGGCCTATAAACATCAGAAGGACTGTCGCTTTGTTAACCATTCATAAATCAATATTATGTAAAAAGCTTGTTACGTCTCAGTTAATATTTTTGTTGAGAAAATGCTGTCGTCACCACATCGACCGGTTCTGTGCTTTTTGCGTGCAGCGGGCTCCCACTGTCCTCACCAGGACATCGGTCCATGAGAGTCCTTCCAACACGAAGTTTTTCGGTACGTGGTCACCAGTTGGAAATGATTGATGATTGGAGGATGATTGATGGGGGGCCGAAATGAATTCGGCCTCAACAACCATCCTTTCTGAAGGCTGTTCTTCGGGCTATGTTGGTAATCTTGAGTCTTTACGGATCATATTTATTTATTAACACTTTACGCACACAAATGTACAGAGGCGGACTTAATGGGCATTCACTACCAGTCAACCTATTATTATATATTCATAAAATAATAGGCCATAATCCCCATATTCATTTCCGATTCGAGATAATGGGTTGTGGCGGTCTGGTAGGCAGTCGCTTCACGTAAAATACTGGAACCTAGCTGAATCCGGTTTGACTGGAAGCCAACCCCAATATAGTTGGGAAAAGGATAGACGATGATTCCCTTCTGAATCGATCACCAAGGAGGCATAGCCATAGCCAAAGTCAAAGTCAAAACGTTTATTTCAATTAGGCCATTAAACGGCACTTTTGAACGTCATCGTTTACAGTTCAGTAAAAATAATAATATTACATTAATAAAGTGACTCTACTGTCCATTCGGAAAGGTAGATTCTTATGGAGAAGAATTGACAAGAAACTCCATAGCCTTCTAAGTGAGGCAACAAAAAAAGCAAAACAAAGAAAATTACTTACACTTATACCAANGTGACTCTACTGTCCATTCGGAAAGGTAGATTCTTATGGAGAAGAATGGACAAGAAACTCCATAGCCTTCTAAGTGAGGCAACAAAAAAAGCAAAACAAAGAAAATTACTTACACTTATACCATAATGATAGGTGCACCCGTAAGTTTATAAAACAACAGCACACCGATAGTAATCAGCACCGTCGCAACAAAGCATAATATTACGATCAGTAAAGTTTGATCCATTATTTCTGATAATGACGTTTTTGTTAAGTGACATATGATTTTTTTTTTAAGGTTGCTTGGTCGTGTGTTTTTTAAGGCTGTATAGGGAACGTGCACGACGAAGGCTCTGTCACCTAGTGGCGCAAATACGATGCATTAACACAAACAATACTTTACCTATATTGACAATTCAAATTATAAAATAATCACAGAAGTGAAAAAATAACATTAAGTGAAAAAGTATTTTTGCATTTCTGTATGCTCGTAGAAACACTTCGTAGAAAACTGGCCAAGTCCGAGTCGGACTCGTGCAAAGGGTTCCGAACGAATTTCAACATGTTTTTTTTTTAACACTTACAGGTTTTCCTCTAATCTAGGTCGGTAGCAAACTATTATCTGCATTTTTTCAAAATTTGGCCCCCGTGGTATCGGAGATAAGGAGGTCATTTTTCGTTTTATTTCTTGAATAACTTCAAAACTGCCCCATTCTACTCGTAATTCGGGTTTTTTAACAGCGCATACTTTTGAGTAGGCTTTTTAATATCAGTTTAAAGAAAAATCAGAAGTCACAGGGATTTTGAGCCACTTTCACCTAAATTCACGATAACATTCTAACAGAATCTACCAGCTTCTACACGAGTGTATTTTAGGTACTAAGCACCCTCACCTTCGAAAGCAATTTACTGGGCAGCACGTATGAAAACGTTACAAAAACTGTATTACAGGAAAATATGAACTTAAAGTAAAAACTACTTTCATACGGTAACCAAAACAAAACGTTTCCCATAGTTGACCCAACCAATTTGCAAGAAAGACATTATACATTTTTCGTTTTCCAGTTCACCCTCCGTAATGCCATCTACCTTTATAATGAAACCACCTGAAAAAGGTCGCTTGCCACTATTTCGGTAACACACTTTCTGTACTAAGGCTTAACTGAAAAAGAAGGTCTAACGGCACTGAGGTCCGTTTGCGCAAAACGTGTCTATTATAACAGCGAAACCCGACCTTAAGGGAATCATGAGTCCCCTTTTAATTTGGAAGAGAAATCGAAACCTGTATGAGTCGGTGGCCTTCGATTTACCAAAATTCCTGTACTATCGACTCAAAATTCCAGCACTTTTTTTAAGACGCCGTAAGAGTCATTTTTGTATGAACATTACTTTTTGAGATTGGTGAATAAGTTTGTTTGAGGTCACTCAATGGGAATACGTGATATAATTCGCGTTTTGCATGGAAATTTCGTTAGATACTTGTTTGTGTGTTATCTAGATTTTTGTTTATCATTGTTTTCTCTTGAAGGCTATTTGGGGCTTTGTATTTGTACGTACCATATTTTTGTCAACCCACAATATTCTACTTGGAGACGAAGGTAATTTTTTTTTTATCAGAGTTTTTTTCTCTATCTGCGACGACGACTCTCGTCTTCTGACTTCTCTTGTGCAACGACTATTTCCGTATTTTATGATCAAAATAATCATTTATAAAAATAGCCGTCACGGACGCCCGGCAGATGTGAAACATCTATGTTAATATTAGAATTCATAATTAATAAAAATCTATTAAGTACGAAAGATGGAACAAAAAAAGAAAAAAAGTCAAGTCAAGTCCTCGCTCCGAACGGCCGACGGCTCAATCAATAAGATCTTCTGAAAAATCTTACAAGAATTTTGCGCACTAACTTTCCTATGTCGTTACATTACCTTGACGAGCGCATTTGCAATTTATTCGTTTAAGTATCTTAATATATATATTTCTTGTGTAGGTGTGTATGTCACTGAACTCCTCCTAAACGGCTGGACCGATGTTGATGAAAAATGTTTGTGTGTGTTTAAGGGGATTCGAGAATGGTTTAGATACAATTAGACCCGGTGGGTGGCGCTGCAATCGATTTCTATAATTTTTCGTCAGACACAAAGCAAACGTTCGGACAGGACAACGTCTGTCGGGACCACTAGTTTCTCTATAAAACTCTTAGACAACCTTTATAAAACCATACATCCATCAGCTGAGATTATGTTTTTTTTTAATTATTATAATATATAAAAAATAACTACTTTTATCGCCAATTTCCTCTTATTTCAGAGTAGCAATATTATGAAAAACATCTACGTACGCATAATTACTCTCGCCAAGCCTGAATGATTGATTGAGGGTCGGTCTGACCCTCCCAATGAGCTCTTAATTACTGATCACCTGTTCTTAGCCAACGCTTGTGACTTATCGCTAAATTACCCTAATTCATCCAATTATTTTGTATCTAGAAGAGACTTTTTACAAGCTTTTGTTATATACTTGCAATATTAGTTAGTTTCTTATACACTAGAAATAAAAATAAAAACTCCTAACTAAATTAACCCTAAAATATGGCGTCAAAAAATTCATTCGCATCGCTGTCGACTGGAAGTGTACCCAAAAGACTGGCGGCATTGCCACGTTGTATGGCAATGCTTATTCTTTGACCAAGGTAAAAGCCAGCCCTTGGGACTCGTGAAGTGTCAACTAAGCGTCTTAGTTTCATTAGGTCAAATTTTGCGAGCTGAATTGGAACCGCTTCCTTTTAACTGTCCGTCAGTAGAATTTTCACAAGTTAGTTCAGTTTCAATCACATCGATTTTTTATAAATAACTCATAGTTATCATAAAAAATATACCTAGTTCGATTCTCCGTCTATTATAGGGTTGTTTTCAGACAATGCAGCTAATCATTGGTCAACAGTTTTTTTCACGTTTTCTTTCTTCTGTGTAGAACGTTATATAAAATATTGTTATGAAACTCATTGAAGTGAAAACTTCTTTAGGCGCGTTGAGCACTTTTTGGGTGAACAAAAATCATGGAACTCGCGTCACCGTCACCGAACGCTTTGGGCAAACAAAAATCATGGAACGCTTTAGCTTTCGCTTAGTTTTCACTTCTATCGGCAGTCCCCAAAGACTGCCCCGCATGTTTTTTTACTATTCTTGTACATCTTACTATTTTTTTTTAGGAAAACAGAACATGACGTCACAAAGAGCTAAGTGTTGGGTCACGTGATCAACAGAAAAAAAAAACGATTTACGAATATAAAATTTAAAATGGTGCTTTTTAAAGTAAAATTGGTTCTGCACTATCGTTTTCATCATCTCCCTAGCCTTTTCCCAACTACATATATATTGGGGTCGGCTTCCAGTCAAACCGGATTCAGCTGGATACCAGTATTTTACGTGGAGCGGCTGCCTACCAGACCTCCACAACCCATAAACTGGGTAACATTTTAGTTCTTGGCAGAGAACTGAGAGATTTATTGGCTTCTGACAATCCGTAACGCCTGCCAAAGATCTACAAATGACAGTCGGGCCCAAGGGCTTAACGTATTTTCCGAGGCACCGAAGAAACTCGGTATGTTAAGATGGTCACCCGTCCCCGGACCAACCTCGGCAAGCATTGCTTAACATTGAAGATCGACCCGTGCAGCTGTTATTCTATTCCACCAGGTGCACTATATTTTTGATCTATTCTAATTTAATTAAAATCTTTCTTATTAGCAAGTTTTTTTTTTATACCTTTTACACAAATTAGTACAACACCAAATTTAGTAAGTGTCCGATTAAGACTAAGGTCTTATTGCTTAAGAAAAATTAAAGCCAAACAGCGGACGCAAAAGTTATTTACGACAAGCTTCTAAAAATAATATCAACAGAACTAAGTAAATAAAATACACGTAACAAAGATTCCCTCGGAGACTCAGAGGTTAATGTATGCCTGGCAAAACCGGGTTAGCATGTTAAGCGTTAAGGTTCCGTAGTTAATAGAAGTTTAACGACTGACGGCGAATAGCGAACATGCAATATTTTCACCTAATTTCATTTTAAAAAATTGCAAGTAAATCAGACCATACATAAATTTAAAAAAATAGCTTTAATTTGTTGCCAAAATTTCGGTTTTAAACTGACGGTTAATATTTTCGCGCGAAAACGGGTGAAAATATAAACTGTCACTTCTGGTTGTCACTGGTCATGAACTTTTTTAATTTAAAGGTTTATTACGTCTTTTGTCATAACAGTAGTGACGTCACTAGATGCTGATTGTTGTACTTAAATACGTCTCGTTTTACGTTATTTTAATTCGTATTTATGGTTAAAAAAATATTAGCCAAACTAAAAACGTTGCAATGGCCCTTCCTTTACATTTATTTTTCATTATAATCACAAAAAATAATACATTCTGTATTAGCATCTTCTCCATTCTCATACTTAAAACTTAAAGCGTTTAAATTCAAGTCTCAATATCATCTCAGCAACAACCGCTGTAAAAACTTCAAAATGAAGGGAAGTGTTTTTGACAATTGGCGACAGCGATGCGAATGCGGAAGCTCCTTAAAATACGAAAACTGCCCCTCAGATTTTACAATAGGCAGAAAAATTTAAACTAGACTAAAATATGGCTCTGTGACATATTTTCTATACTAAGGCACTTGTCCCACCGCTGACGGGGAAGCAATTAGCTATCGACTATTTTCTCGCTGAGGAAACAAAACAAAAGATATAGATCCCGTGTATAAGAAGTAGTATAAGAGACACATACATTTATAGTCGATAGCTGGTTATCACACTGCCGGCGAGAGCTTTCTTACTACTATGTAGTTTGTCGCAGCGACAAGAGGTATCAAAGATAATACTCGCTTCTCGCTGCTCGCCAACTCGTATCTAGTTTCTAGCTTTACTCGCTTTACGCTGATCGTCGGCGGTGAGACGAGTGCCTAAAGCTGTTAAACCACGTTTTTATATGGCAGGCAAAGGTTAAAATTGGACCTTGAAAAAAATCGAAAAATATTCTCGTCCTGATAGCTATAATTTGGGAGTATTTAAGTCAAGAATGAAGAGGTAACTTCTAGGCAAGCGTTCTCCATAGTGAAACACATCAAGAATATGGTCAAGCGCAAGACTACTGATAAAAAAAACGTTATCGGCAACCGACCTCGCGACTGTCGAATAGTTTCAGAAATTNGTCAGACAGAAACTAAAATATTTTGTACAAAAAGTAACTAAAATAAAATGTTGCGACTCTTAATTGTAAAACAAAAAGATAAATAAAAATGTATGTGTTCAAAAATAAATACTAGACTACTGATAAAAAAAACGTTATCGGCAACCGACCTCGCGACTGTCGAATAGTTTCAGAAATAAACTCAAAATAGATCTTATTTAAATCTTTTGACAAATACTTACATTTGTTATTTAAAAACTCCATATTATTATGACACAACGACCTTAGGAAATAGTTTGACCAAGGGAAACTATACTTCAAACCAAATGTTCTAAAACTCGATGAGCCGTTATGAATGTCCACAAGAACTTCTATACTTACATCGTTCTATTATACTTACGGTGACGCAGGACAATAAAATTCAAAGGATTCTTTTATCTTCCTACGGATCCCTAAAAAGTTGCCTCATGAAAATAATATAGGGGCTCCGTCCTTGCTACGACTTCAACTAAGTCGAAGAAATGGTTCATGCATTGCAGGATTTTCTACCGCATTAATACACGAATGGAGTCATGTATGATTTCAGTTCCTTTTGAGTTATGGTATAAAGGGAATTAGGGCTTTAGTTTTATGTAATGTCGAAAATGTTTTTTTTTTGTTTGTCTTGTTTTTTATGCAGTTGTAAGAACAAGCTTTTTCGACCTGTATTTAAGGCCGATACTTCTTATTTTAGCTAGCGTAACGATTAATAAACAGAAAAAAAACTATTAAGGATCCAAACATGTCTTTTTACAAGTTGTTATTCAAATGGTTGTTTGTTAGTAAGTTTTACAGATGAATTTTAAGATAGTTATAATAATAATAATATATCATTTATTTCAGGTAACAAAGACCCATAACACTATTTACAGACAATCATACATATTTATCAAAACATATTATTTTTATGTTGTACAAGAAGTGACGGTGTCGTGTTGCGGTGCGTGGTATCGCGTAGCCTTCCGTTGAATCGGCGATACACGACACCCTTCGGCCAAAACCATTCCTTGAGGAAGTTCTTTATAATTATGATGAGTCGGAACTCACACCACAAACTACTTAAAATTCGTGTTATGACGCGACTCCAACTTTTCGACCTTTAAGGTCCAACTGGTCTACACTCGAACATACTCCACGATCTTCTCAACCATTGTGATATGATGTAGCCGGACACATAGAGCTGCGTCGAAGGTATTGCCGGACGCAGCATATTGGGTTATTCCCAAACATTTGATTTGGCATAGGTACACGTTTGGTTTTGAAAGACAATATAAGTGACGTCATTCTAAAACCAATAGGTATGCCGTGGCGGACCTTTTACATGCACCCAGTAGAGGTATCAAATGATAAGGTCTGTTAAGAGAAAAAGCTATTTTTTAATTGTTATCTCAATAGTCATTTACGTTTCTACGCATGCCAGCAAAGTCGCAGGCATCAGCTAGCAGACTCAAAGGGATGTCGGCAAAGTAGAAGAGGTCAGCTAGGGCCATAGCGTTCCAGAATTAATCATCAATTCAAGTGACAGGCGATTATCATCATCTGCCTAGCTTTTTCCCAACAATATTTGGGGTCGGTTTCAGCTGAATACCGTATTTTACGTGGAACGGCTGCCTACCAGACCTCCACAACCCATTAACTGGGTAACACGCTATTTCTTGGCAAGAGAACTGAGAGATTTACTGGCTTTTGACAATCCGTAACGTAACAGTTTAACGTGCTTTCCTAGGCACGGGGGAGTCTCGGTATGTTAAGATGGTCACCTATCCACAGACCAACTTCGGCAAGCGTTGCTTAACCTTGAAGATCGACCCGTGCGGCTGTTATTCTTTAGCCACGAGCACCTCAAGTGACTGGCGATTAACTGTCTGCAATTTTTCATCAAAGTATAAATGCACCAAAAAAAGTAAAACCTTCGTTTATATCTACAACTCAAAAACACAACAAACATTCTAATTTAAAATTAACAGTTCGCGACATCTGCTGCAAACGATCAGGTGAACGTTTAAGTAAGCATTAGACGGACGTTTAAACGTTGTTTAGAGCTGTAACGAGCAATTAGGACGCAAACACATTAGGGCACCGGACTTAATGCGATGATGCTTCGTTTTGATGGCTGTAGAACTTGAGGGGTTAGTTTTAGGGTTATTTTTTAGTGCAGAACTTTAGGAGTACTTTCGACTTGATGTCGTACAAGTTGACAGTTTCAAGGTCACAATACGGCTGAACAAATTAGGATGAAACTTAACCTTTTCAACGCCAGAGCATAAACGCATCGACGTGCCCCCGACGCCAAGCCACAAATTCGCCGTACTTTTTGACACATATTTGAGACGTTTGTCGTACAAGAAACATGCGCTTGCTTGTCATGTATACGTGACAATGGCGTTCAAAAGGTTAAAACACTTAAAGGATTAGGGGACATTTGACTTTTCAAAGTAATTAAGAAAATCAAATCTTATATTGACTTAGAATGGCCAATAAACAGGGTGTTAATCAAAATAGTTCAGCTTGAACCTCGCTATATATTCATTTGGAAATATTTAACACTCATCTGGAAAACTAATTAGGTAATCGAGTCGTAAAATGCGCGGCTAGGCTAAAACTAATCGTACGACTTGATGATGACATTGGTTCAGGCACCTTCATCAGTCGGGTACTCCTCAGGCATTCAAATACCTTGGAAAAGGGGGTAACTAGTTGATGACCTTATGCCTAGGATCTACAATAATAATAATAATAATTCTTTATTATCAGGCAACTAAGGCCCATAGATAAAATACACAAATTTAACATACAAAAAATAAACTAATACATATTAATCTTACTTAATTAACTTATAAACTAAGACACACGAAGTGACGGCGTCGAGTTACGCTGCGCGGTGTCGCGTAGCCTGCCGCGAAAACGTCGGTATACTACACCCTTCGGCCACAACTCTTCCTTTAGGAACGTGTCGAGATGTTGTGTCGGAACCCGCACCACAAACGACTTGAAGTTGGTGTTGTGACGCTGTTCCAACTTCTCGACCCCCAAGGTCCAGTTGGTCTTCACCTTCATGTAATCCACGATCTCCTCAACCTTCGTGGAGTGATGCAGTCGGGACACATACAGCAACGTCGAAGGTATCGCTGGACGTAACAGCATATTGCAGATATATATGCCTATGCCTTGGGGCTATATGTGCCTTTGTGCTAGTGAAAAGATTAGCCTGTCAGCAGATAGTAGCCGGGCAGGCTGCAATTAATTGTGCTTCATTAGTCAAGCTTAAGTTTTAAAGACTAAAATAAAACGCCATAAAGCAGCTTAGCTCATAATTATGCAAAAGCACAGATGCTAGAACATTTCTCAAAAGTTTAACTAATAACTCGCAATGCATAACAAGCAGTATTTCTTTCACGTCTGGTGCAGTATTTAGCAGAAAATTATAGAATAATCTACTCTATGAACACAGAGTAAGGAGACCCGAGACCACGGAAGAGTCTCGGGTCTCCTTACTCGTACTCCCTGTTATTTGTAGACCTTTGATAGTCGGTACCTACGGATAGTCAGAAACTAGAAAATGTGACACCACCATTGCTAAGGGATTACGTATTTCCTAGATGGAGGTGTCAATATATTTACCTATAACGAGTTGGGAACTTATTTGGAAGAAAAACGTTTCCCTTTGCCATAAACTACTCAACATGTTCTGATTCTGAACACCTACGCTACACACAACGCTACATACAACATTTACTCAAAAAACGCATTTACGAAGCCTATATACAATGTTTGAAAGTTAAAAATTACGCACCTTACAATGGAACGTGCGGTAAAATAGGTACTTAGATGAGAGTACCTATTTTACCGCATGTTCCATTGTATGGCGCGTAGTTTTTAACTTTGTATAGCGCCGTGCGTATTCTTTACGGTTTTTTTTGAATAACGATTAAAAAATATAAGAATTCCAGCAAGGAGTTTCACGTAACTAGAAAAAATAAGCTGAATGATCGAAACTCCTTGGAAGCGCTTTTGGTCAAATACGTTTGTCTCATTTTAATAATAAAGAGAAAATGAGGCGTAAAATGCAGTTTTAATTTTAACCAGGCGCACGTGTCGCCATTTTCAAATTCGCGCTATTTTCATATGAGGAACGTCAAAGATTGTTGCGACTTTTTGACTGATATCATTCTAAAAACGAAAAGTTTGTTACCAACTGTTTTCTCGCAAATGTGTTCAAAAACGTTGTAGGTATGGCACACGTGTGGCAATTGGTTTTTACAAACTCGTGATTATGGTAAGCCCTCGACGAAATAAAAGCAGTCAAATACCCAATTCTGATTATAATTATAAAAGCCAAATTTAGTGTTCACTGCATTGCGCGGGCACGAATACTATTATTATCAATGACGTCACTTGTAGCTGCCAGTGCGTCGTTCTCCGCTCTGTGACTGCAATAA
Organism: Mamestra configurata; assembly: GCA_002192655.3. NCBI lineage: Eukaryota > Metazoa > Arthropoda > Insecta > Lepidoptera > Noctuidae > Mamestra > Mamestra configurata. The sequence continues at coordinate 342 of NDFZ01003300.1, read as the reverse complement.
ATCTGGGGACAGATAACTTAGCAACACATATTTTAAACGAGTTAACTAACTAACTAAAACATGGACTTAGTTAAATGTAGATTAACCATGTTTTGTTAGTTTAATAAGAGTTATTAGAACATTAAGTTAACTAATGTTTAGGGTTTGTGGTTAATGGAAGTGTGCAATAGCTTCCGCAAATAGGCGTGACTCGACAACAATGCGATTACCCTTTTTGTGGCCGATAGATGGGTGATAGATAGATAGATTGATAGATAAAACATTTATTTGGCACAAGAACAGAAAACACAAAGCACACTTACATAAATCATAAAAGTAGAAAATACAAATAAGAAAAAAACT
>NDFZ01003299.1:10591-26080 GCA_002192655.3 Mamestra configurata | reverse complement strand
AGCATTGCCATACAACGTGGCAATGCCGCCAGTCTTTTGGGCTCACTTCCAGTCGACAGCAATCCGGACGATATAGTTACAGTTTTCTATTCTAACGTCAATCACTATAAATGGTTTCATAACTACAGTGTTGTATAACTGTAGTAAGTGTAACACTATGTTTATTTTTCAATTGCCTAAGTTCATGGACGGAATCGCATTACACACCAGTTTTCTTTAAATCAGTATTTTTAAATATATACAGGCCTGCTTGTATAGAGTACCAAAAGTTATTGAATAATATACTCTTAACCGATAATGATGTTGATTTAAATATATGACAAGTTCAAACAAGGTTTAATCACGAAAATACATAAAAAAAGTTTTCATCAGTGAAGACATTTTGCTTACATGGATGATTTTTTTGATCTTGCATTAGTTGCGAAATAGTTTTCGACATTGATTTGATAAGGTCTGTCGTTCATGATTTTGGAATTGATACCGTATATAACTAACTAAGTGTACAATAACGACCACTAATGAACGAACTATTAAATAAACTATTTTACTAGCATCTGATAGTAAGCCGTGGTCAAAACTATCAAAAGTAAAAACAAAGATGTTCTGTGAAGGAGTTTTACAGTTTTTGCATCAAATCTTTCCTCATAAGTAGATATCAGTATCACCTAACTGTCAGTATACAAAAATTGACCATGCTTAACAATGGAGGTAAAGATAATATTACTAATTTCTCAAAAATTAAGCAGACCATTCAGTTGATTCCAAAAAGGATTTACCAAAGAGTTGGGAAGTTTCAAGATTTTATTTTTAAATTTTATATTGTTCTTTTTCCTGTTGAGTAAGGGACAAAACTTTTAAATGTTTTAAAAGTGTTTTAAGAAGCTTATCTAAGGCTTCTTCGAGTTTACCTGTTTGTGATGTTTCATTGATAAAGGAATTATGATTTTTAGGGACGTAATACTCCATTCTTCCGTAGGCTTGTGTCAAAATTGTTTTGTCCTTTATGTAAGTTTCAATGGCTATTGTTCTTAAATGTTACGGTGTTATCAACTGTTACTGTATTAAAACACTACTTAGTTTTTTAGATGTTTACACCGTTTTTATCATAACATGTTAATTTAGTTTCTATCCTGGATAGTTTTCCTTAATATTATTTCATTATTAATTGGACTCTTAATTTTTGTATTATTTTGAGTGATTTCGGAAAAAAAATCTCATTTCTAAGTCTTCCTTTTGGTTTTTAGGATTATTGCTAGATCTTTTACTAAAATTATTTTTACACTCGCAAGTTCTTCTTCGTGCTTATGTAAAATATGATTGAAAATACTAATTTTGGCAATCAACTTTTTTATTTGTTCCTCTCTAATATTTTAATCTGTTTTTATCACTATTAACAGCCTAAATATCTACCTCTTATCATAAGTTATGTTTACATCTTAAATTAATGTGGGGTCCTCAGTTATTTTTTTCTTCTCTGTTTTTGAAATNCCTCAGTTATTTTTTTCTTCTCTGTTTTTGAAATTTGACATTGAAAGGGTTAATATTTTTGTTGATAACGGATTAGTATAAGAAGCTGTTGTTACACAGGCTGAATTGAAAAAAAATACACAAAAACTATTAGAAAAAGTGGTTCAATGTTACTAACAGTAAGAATACAAGACCTAGACACATTTTGCGAGAAGTAGAGCCATATTTTTTAGTAAACAGCAACTGGTAGAGCAAGTTACATGCAGTAATGTTGCAGATAAATGTGCGAGAGATGTAGGCCTATCTTGTAGAGCCTAGGCCTAACATGAAAGCCGATTCTAAGACTATGTATCGTTAATACATAGAAAAAGACCATTGTATGATAGATTGGCTGTGGTTAGAAAATAGTTTGTTAGACATAGATCTGGATTAAGACAGACTTGAGAAGAAAAAGGGCACTAAAGAGCTACTTTTCTAGTTTATTTGGGTGATTTTAATAATGAATGAAGTGATACATTTCTAAATATAATAATGAGTACCTACTATTCAACTTAATTACTTGTTGTAACAAGTTTGCTATCAGCACTAAACAGGAAAAACAATAATAATATTATAATGAAAGGAAAAAACAATAATATTGAATACAACACAAAATATACATTTACCACTGTTACGCTGTATTTACATAAATATAATAGAGAAAAAAAAACATAACATGATGACAACAACCTCCGTATGGCATAGTTGCACTCCACGAAACAGTACTAAGACACAGGACACTAACTTTTACCAATGTGGTGCTGATGAAAGGGGGCATGGGCCCCCCGTCCTGCGGCAAGGAAACCCGCCACTTCGGCACCCTGTACACGGCACTGCACAACACACCGCGACGGCGGTTCAACACACCCGACACGCGCGACGCACAAACGCGTACTGATGAAAAAGCTGGCGTTTTCCGGCGACCGCGCATACACAACTGAGACAACACCATGTTGGAGCAACAAGAGTGAGAGAGGAAGATAGAGTAGCGCTTAGAAACAGGCGTGGTTGAAGTAAGCAGCCACTAACGTTCAGGGGGTGGCGCCTGCGGTATATTTTTCTACAATTTTTTTTCGTGCGTGTTTCTCTGCGGTAGTGGGATTTCATTTTGTGGGACACGTGCGCCGTTCGCAGTAAATTTAAATTGGCTCGCCGGTAGATCGAGTGGTAGCTCCACGTAATTATACAGACAGGATTTTTCGGTTACTTCTCTAGCCGGACCACTGTCTTATTTTAGTTATTTTTATATTTTTATGCGTTCTCCGTTGGATCCGAATGTTTTGACTGGGGGCGTGATCTCTGTGTTTATGTAAACTCCCGCCTCTAGACGAGTTCTTTCGATTCTTTTTATTTTTATTTTGTGATCTCGGTTCGCGATGCGATAGGTAGGCGTCGATAGTTCGATCTTATGTTAAATTAATGTGCTACCACCGAATTAATGAAATTTCTTAGTGTAGGATGTTCGAAAGGTTGGTTATTGGAGTTTGCGAGTAGATTAAACTCAACCAAATAAACTAGAATTATAACATAAAAGGGCTCAACGATGTTATTTTCACCGATGTTATTTTTAAGTAGATAATGAACTGGCTGCACGGGAGTTGTTATAATACGAGTAACGTTATTAATTTGTAAATCAGCTGCTATATAATTTTCGTCTAGGTACATATGCTCTCCTTATTTGTAATTATGCTCTAGTTTAATTGATAAAGACTAAAGGCTGCAGAGCTAAAAACAGATACTTACATATAATCTAGGTACTTATCATAATTATGAAAGGAGGATCCATAAACGTGGCAGAAGCATTGGTGACAGTTGCTTGTTTAAAAGTAGCCGATTCGCATTTTAGTCATGCTTTTAATACTCCTTTTAGGTTCTTTGGATAACCACAGGCTTTAGTGGCATTTATTTATCCACTTAAATTTATACTTCAATACTACCTAATATTATAAATGCGAAAGTTTGGATGGATGAATGGATGTTTGTTACTCAATCACGTCAGAACGGCTGAACGTATCTTTATGAAATTTGGCACAAAGGTAGATTATAGTCTGGAATAACACATAGGATACTTTTTATTCCGGGAGTAAGTTCTTTTGTGATAATTTTCGACATTCACGTGGGCGGAGCCGCGGGCGGCAGCTAGTCCACATAATATAAATGACATTTTAAAATATTTGACACACACACACACCATTACACACCTCATCCCCACCTTCACTCTACATATATATGTCACCGGAAAATGGTAAACGCCGTAAGATTGTAAAATATCGCGTGAAATTGTAAACAATTTTTTTTATATAAGACACAGATATATTTGAAACTATTGAATTTGGATGGGATTTATTGCATACAAAACGATTGTTTCATAATATATCGAAATATTATAATCTAATCAAGGTTTATTACAATCTTACGGAGTCTACAATTTTCCGGTGACATATAGGTAAGTAGGTCCAACATAGTGACCACAGTGTACTCTCTTTTTTATTATATTTTTTTTATTTTTGAATTGTTTTCATTCCTTTTGTCATTCGTAATTTATAATTTAACCATTTTTAGTTTGATGTGGAACAATGTCTAAGATTGTATTCATTTTGAATAGAACGTTGATAGCTGCGCCACAGTATTTTACTTTTGTAGCCATCTTCGTTTTCATGTGTACCTAATGTGTTAACTGAAGTTGTTCCAAATAAACTTTATCATTATTATTTTATGTGCCTGCTGAACTGTTCTTTTCTTATCTTTCTTCAAAGGGATATCTAGTTGCAAGGTTTGCAGGGGGTGCAAGGGGTTGCACTTGCACTTTGAATTTATTTGTGTGTGTTTGTATGGGTCTCTGGATGATTTAGCTTCGCAATTGGACCCGGAAGGTGGCGCTGCAGTCGATTTTTAGGGTTCCGTATAAAAAGGGTAAAAAAGGACCCTTTTGCTAAAACTCAGCTTTCCGTCCGTCTGTCCGTCTGTCACCAGGCTGTATCTCTTGAACTGTGATAGTTAGATAGTTGAAATTTTCACAGATGATGTATTTCTGTTGCCGCTGTAATAACAAATAGATAGGTACTAAAAAACAGAATAAAATAAATATTTAAAGGCCTCCCATACAGTAAACGTGATTTTTTTGCCGTTTTTATAAATAATGGTAAGGAACCCTTCGTGCGCAAGTCCGACTCGCACTTGTTCGGTTTTTGTAGTTGTTTTTTTCCAAAAAATAGCCAACGTGTAGGTACTAAAATATATTACGATTTACTAATTAACTCAGCTATTTAAAAGCTAAAACTAAAAAAAGCCGCACCGTGATTCTGATCCTCGTTTTTCAACACACTTTATACTCTTAAACAGGCCTACCTAACCGTTTTAACTTAAGGTTCGCAATGAAGTGTATTTTACACTAAACAAAAATTTAAAAAAATATCAGAAAAATGCGGGGCCCAGCCACCTATGCACTATTTTGTATTCATATTAACAAGCTGGTCGCAGGTCAGCCCCCATGGCAATCGATTGCGGCGCACGAAGATATCCGCAAGAGATTTCTCACGAGTATTTAGCAGATCCGCTGGAAGAAATTTCGTAATAAATAAATAGTTCCTTTGTACTCAAAATGATAATGTTATAAATAGAAAAATACAATAAATAATAAGATGTGAGTTTACTTAGTTAGGAGTTTTTATTTTTATTTCAAGTGTAGGTATATACCTACCTAGTTAGTCAAGTATTTATTAAAATAAAGAAGATNATAAATAATAAGATGTGAGTTTACTTAGTTAGGAGTTTTTATTTTTATTTCAAGTGTAGGTATATGACTAACTAGGTACCTACCTAGTTAGTCAAGTATTTATTAAAATAAAGAAGATTAGGTATACCTACATATTCTTCACAAAAAGGTAAGTTAGCTGTAACGAAATTTTATGTTTATGAAGTTTTATAGATTTTTTCGAGTGTGATGAATTAATAAACGGGGGCATTTATTATTGCAGTTTTTTTAAATCTATAACGGCTGTGTGTTTATTCCATCTCGGCTGCCATGATAAATGTGGTGTTAAGTGCAATCAATGTTTTACTTCTCAATCACACATAAATAACATTATATGCTATGCAACCGTAGCTGATCCCCTTGGCTAGTAAAATATTTACCTGAACGGGTTGGAAACCAATCCGCGACCAGCAGCGCAGTAGCCTGCAATAACTCAACCACTGTGTGTAATCAATCAAAGCTGGAGACATAGTTTTCAACAGAGGCTTGAAAGGTGTTTATTTGCACCATACCATGAATGGCGCATACCTATAAAATGAGAAAAAATAAATACTTACAGGTATCGAATAGAGAAACTCGTGTCACATTCGCGAAAAACGGCCATCGCTCAGCATTATGTTGGGACTCTTGTGCGAAATCCATAGCGCTGGTTTTTCATGAAATCGTTTTTTTCTTTCCATATCGCAAACCACATATAAACAGGACAGGTTACCTATTATAGCCTTTTCTAAGTCAAATCACAAAATCATATAACATGCATTTTCAAAAGTAACACAGTAAGTACTTACCTACTCGTTCATTAAGGTTCTAGAATGGTCCATTATGTTTTCGGGTACCTAAGGGTCTCTCTTAGGCAGGCAAACTTTACAGTACCTACCTAAGCACAATACTACACCTTACTACATAATACTAGAACTATACCGGGTGTTCCAGAAGTGCACGGTCATTTTGGGTAGCTTATTAACATTATGGAAAGTATAGTATAACAAAAAAAGCCTTTTTTTTTTAAAACTACAAAGAACGACTAAAAAGTTCAAAAAAAAACATTTTTCAAGCAGTCTGATGCAGTTGGTGACGTCAAATCTGTGATTAAACTAAAGTTAATGCCAGCAACTGTAACAATTTGCTTGAAATGTATTTTTTTCGGAACTTTTCTTGGTCAATTTGAAAAAAAAGCGTAACTTTTTATTGCTATTTTTTTTAATGTTTATCAGCTGCCCAACATCACCCATAAATATAACCACGCACTTCTGGAACTGATGTATCGATAGTTGTGTATTTTAAGTTGATTTTTAGGGTAGATATGTTTAAAAATCCTAAAAAGTATGGGTTGCAATATGAAATTTCAACTTTATCTTGTAGGACATAAATTTTGTTGTTCCAAAAGTTGATAAGAGTCTCGTATTCTGAACACAAACATAATTATTTACATAAGCAAGCATGCAGGAGGACACTTCTGTTTATGCTCTACTAGTCAACGAGTTAATAAGCCAAGCCATTTCCCCTGCAACCTGCATTATCCAACAATACGTAGGTACAGACGCCAGCACATCAAGCTACCCGAAACTGTAAATTTTTCCCAATCAACCTTGAACCTAATGATTTAGCGATAAAGTTGAAAATCTATTAAAGAAATTTTACAGATTGTTGTAGCTTGATATACTGGCACCTGTACTCAGTTTTAATTAGTCTAACAGTATTACCGGAACAAAAATAAATAATTAAATAAATTACCTATTGCATCAAATGCCACAATCCTCAACTGTTGCCTAAAAACAATCTGTACTAAGAATCCAATATTGCGTCTATTGCATTATTTATTAAATAGCGATGTTATTGTCACGTAGATATGTACTTACTTACAGTAGGCCACACGTCTGTAGTAACAAAACCACAATAAGATGGCCTCTTATTCTGTTGAAACTTTGAACTAACGCTTTACGCTACGCCAGATCAAGGTTACCTAAAGTTTTACCGTCGAAGTCAGGTCGACTGTAGGTAACTATTAAGCACTCTGTACGATAAATGTGTTCACATAACATGAGGAAAAACAGTCAGCCTGGAGAGGCACATCGCACGAATACACCCGGAGAGATGGGCATTTGTACAAGACCGTCGCTGACTAGGTAGTACCTACAACTGGATGGACCTTTGAGGTTCAGTAGTGGTCTTGTAGATATGTCCCCACATCGCATCGTGCCGTCTAGGTAGGTACACTACAGCGAAGCATGAGTGACAACTTTTTTTTGTTGAAAAAAACGTTGGCCCGCACAAGGAATTTTTCAATTAGGTACTGGTCGATTCTGTCAATATCGCACCGTGTAAACTTACACTTACCCTAGCTTACACGGTGATAGGGAAGTTTACAGAATCGCACTGCTGTAGGTAAACATGTCGAAGTGAAGGCTTGGGTAAGCTGTCATTCCAGATGGAATGACAGCTCTCTTCGTGATCACTTCACGCAAGCCTTCACTTAACAGAATTGTGCGTTTGGTTTGCAGGGCAAAAGTAGCGATAAATCCTGCCGACCACCCTTCTGTCGGTCACGGTGACCAATTTCAACAGAGATTAGCCAAGTACGCAGGAGACATTATAATGCACAATAGTGTTCACAAATACAGGTGCAATCTCTGTTATTTTACCCATATTATAGTTCGATGGGAGGGCAATCTGACATGACTTAGGAGAGATCAGATGTAGGTTATACAGCCTTACGTGCCCCGAGACACGGGTATACTTCCAAACTCCCAACTCCGAGCAGCTACTGGGAAATTCCTAATGGAAAAATCCAATAACGTAGTGCACTTTGTTAGAGAGATTTGGAAAGGAGAGGGGAAGCCTGGCTTTTTTTTAAGGTCTAGAAATCCTCATGGATGTTCTGTAGAGGTCTTAATGACTAAAACCACACGGTATTTCTGTTGTGTAATTTTTTGCTGGGGTGCGGGTACACGTTCGCGTTCTCGACAATCAAAGGGAACGTCTGAAAGTCAAATCCTGGGGGAAAACAAGTTCTATGTTACACAGATCAATGGACTGACGGTCCATTCACTAGTTACTAATCTCTTACGAAAGCCGGTCCCGGGGTGATGGGGTGATCTATTCATAGAATTGATTATGGCGAATAAGTATACCAACTCGTACCTATATGAAAATAATTACAGTTGGTAGCGCCTTTGATGGATTTCATAACATTGATGGATGCAGTTAGTTTTACATATTCCCATAAACTAATAGGTACCTATTAGTTTTTTTTTTAAGGATGGGAATTCATCACATGACTTCTTCCGCTCTGGGTGGAGCGGAAGGGTGTGTCAGACTCTTACTGACCAAAACCCATGCGTGTTCCTTCTAAAGCTCTTTGCGTTCCAGGGCCGCGGTGACTCTTTCGAACAAATTCCGCTACCCTGGCAGGACCTACCTATTAGATAGGGATACCTACCTGTCTAACTTCCCTGTAGGTACCTATCGGTACAGGTGCCCTACTATGAAGTGTTAATGCCATCCAATGCCGATGATGTAAAAGGGATAGTCCTATTCGCTATGTATAGCTCCGCTCTTAGAGCAGAATCATGATCGTTTTAAGACTTCATAGTAGGGGCTCAGCACAAGGAGCCGCTTTGGCGGCCTCTGCGGCAGCATGGAAATTTCTTGTTGTTTGTACGGCACCCGACCGTTTTAAGCAGGATCGAGCACTTCCTACCTGTTTCTCTAAATACCTGTCTATGGAGACGTGGGTATGGCAGTTAGGTTGACTATTTTTTTTAACTTTTGACAGCCACGCGTTTGACCACTATCTCACCTGATGGTAAGCGATGACGTGGTCGAAGATGGACCTACGCTTGCCTAGAAGTAACCTAATCAGACTCCCAGGTTGTAGCTATCAGGAAACACAGACTCTGGCAGGAAATTCCACTCTTTAGCTGTACGCACAATGAATGTGTTCCCAAAACGTTTTAGGTATGCGTGTGGGTAGGATGTCCACCATATACCGGTGGCGCATCGCCGTACATCTTGTGGTCCGATGATAGAACAAGCTAGAGACTAGAAAAAGTGTGCTTGGGAGATGTTGCCCCCTTACTGGAACCCCAGCTGTTTGACCACATGCCCATACAAGGTAATCTCTGAAAGTACCTATCTACTAATCCTGATTCTAGGTAAAGTTCTTTCACTAATAAAATGCTGCAGTAGGTATTGTTGCAACATAACTATTTGTAATTCCGACATCTATGCGGATGAAGTAGCGCACAGAAGCTTGTAGTTTGAAACGGAAGGAAAAACTATTTGTTTACAGCTGCAGCACATCATTTAAGCTAACAATTTATTCAAACAAGCCTAATTTTATGTGACTGTAGCGACATCTAGTATACACAAAAAAAAACAAACTTAACAGCGTCATCTAGTTTCATAACATTAACCAACATGTAAATGTTGACAACAGAAGTAATGAGTGATATTGTCACTAGATGGCGCGCAAATGAAGCTTGTTTATTAGACTTGCTAATCTGATACAAGTTCGATGTTTAAAAGTTTTCAAAATTCTAAAAATAAAAACTGTATTAGGGATTCCCATTCATATTTATTAGTACATTATTTAGTATTGTGTGTATTTTATATTATTATGTCTAATTAATATTATTTATGATGTTTGTACACTGACCGCCCTAAATCTAACTTCTTTTGTTCAGTCCATCCAAAGGTTGGCTGTAAGAAATTGCCCTGTACGATAAGACCGCCCATTGAACACTTGTTTTTCAAACGTTTTTACTATGTCTGTTATGAGGTGTACAATAAATAAAACTCAAAACTTCAAAATAATTGTCTTTTATTTCCCGCAAACACACTCACACTAATATAATATGACTTTCAATAAATTCATCAAGAAGGCAAGTTGATAGAAGTCAAGCAGACAAAATATAACGTCTTCCATAGACATAATACATTTCTCCAATTTTTAAAAAGCGACCTTATCCTTGAACGCCATCGACACGTACATGACAAGCAAAGGCGTGCCCTGTACACCAAACGGTTCAAATATGTGACAAAAAGTACGGCTTTCAAAGTGTGGCTTTGCGTCGGGGGCACGCCGATGCGTTTATACTCTGGCGTTCAAAAGGTTAAGCTTGGCTAGTAAATAATGGCCCACATGCCTAAGACTCCAAATTTATTTTTTTAATTTTCGCACTCAAACCACTTAAAATTACTTGGCAACTTATGCATACATTCTTTGCATAATATCTAAAATACATTTCAGTCGTTTTAAAATACACAAAACAAAAAATCCTCACTGTAAGGCCGCCTACCTGCAAGTAACTTGCATACAAGTTTAAATAAACTTTCATGCGAGTTACTTGCGTAGGTCAATTGATCACATCTTGCCAAGCACGCAAAGTAAAGCAACTTGCTTGCAAGTTACTTGCAGGTGGAAATTTGGCCTAAGGTTTAACTAAACTCAAAGAAAACTTACAATAATATGGTTATTCTGAACCTTTTGCCTTATTAGTACTTCATTACAATTTTAATAGTTAATGTTAATAATCTTTTTTGTCAGTCTTTTAGTAGGTATATAAGGCAAGCAATTGGACAGGCCTGACATTTTAGGCATAATAGAAAAAGCATATTAAATAGATTAAAAAATAGATATAAACTGTTCAAGAAACACTACCTCCAATACCTCCTTATTTTTATTTGCATTTTTTATTGATTTGATAAAGCAAAAAATACGTGTCCAATGTAAATACTTCATGATAACTGACAAACTACATAAAATCATTTTTTGTGGCTCATATATTCTTTAAATTTAAATATGTACTACTTAAAATGTTCGTATTTTATTCCATATCTAAATAATAGTAACTAAAACTTTCTCTTTAAATAAAATAAAACATTGTTTTAGGCTGTTATGCCCGGTTTCTGAGATACTATATCCGTCGTTTATCTGTCCGTTAACGCTATCAAATGTTACAAAAATACAGTTAACGGACAGATGAACGACAGAACATTAATCAAGCCGTAACATATCAGAAAAATAACTTATGTACATATAAATATATCCCCGCATCACTATCTATGTAAAACCGAACACTAAAAGACAGTTTAGGACCGCAAGATTAAAATTATTGTTAAAGCACCTCTCATACATATTCAATAAACCATTCGTTGTATAATTGCGAGCGCTTCTAATAAGTAACTCTAACTGTTCTTTACTGTTAAGTTTGAATGGAGCATTAAGGATCTGTGGCACTATTTTGCATGCGCGTGCAGTAAGCTACATGCAGTAAGGGTAGGCCAGCCCATACATAATGCCCAAAAAAAAAAACGATCGAACGTCCACTTCAAAAAGAAAGTGGACGAAAATTCGCATCGTCAGTATCGTTCAACACTGAATAATGTGGTGAGTTTTTTTTTGGGCATTATGTATGGGCTGGCCTACCCTTACTGTAGCCAACTGCACGCCCCTGCTATTTTGAACTCTATACAAATCCATATTGAGTTAATTTCCAATAATTATGTATGAAACCTTGCTCGTGCATTTCGTTGCTCTGTCTCCGCTGACCTCTACCTGCAAAACACACTGAGCGTATCATAAGCGGCGCATTTTTGTGCTAATACAGACATATTCTCCTGTACGACCTAAGCTAAGGCTGCGTGGTCCGAAATAGCTAGCGGTACGCGGCGCAAGATTCAATCAGTACTGCCGTGCCGTCACAAGAAAAAAGGAAGTATTTACACAAAACGAAGTAATCGATTTCCAACATTAAGGAAATTACTTAAGGTCGGAAATCGGTTACTTCGTTTTGTGACGGCAGAGTATATTCGAGCACAATCACATAGTTTGACTAAACATGAATCCCAAACTCCTCTCTACGTCCAAGCCTGAGTGCTGCCCTCGCGATGTATCTTAGCGATCTCAGTCCGCAGCATCCTCTCGTTGGAGGCGGCCTCCCTGAGCTGGGCCTCGCGCGCGCACGTGTCGTCCAGCTGCTGCTGTTGCAGGCGGAGACTGTTGAGTTGCGACTGGAGCGCCGTCACCGTTGAGTATTTGGAGTTCTTTAGCTGTGGAAAGAGGAAAATAAGGATTGGTGTGTAATCTATTTTTANTGCGACTGGAGCGCCGTCACCGTTGAGTATTTGGAGTTCTTTAGCTGTGGAAAGAGGAAATAAGGATTGGTGTGTAATCTATTTTTAAACATATCATTTGAGCAAGAACTTTCTATAATATCATGGATGTTGGAATCATCCACCCTCAAACCAAATTGTCAGGCTTCATCAGCATATAACGTACCCACTGCGGGTACGTGACGTACCTACATAGGCCTCCTTTGTGAGAAGGGAAGTAGGCCTAATTCCGACATTTTGGCCCAATGCGGGTACAACTGATGACCCGTATCTCCGAATGATTGGTTTTAGAATATGGCAGTTACTTCACTATGTTTTCTTTAGCCGTTTGAGACAGCTGTGACTTATTTAATAACACAAAATTTAGTAAATGTCTGGGTAAGAATCCACTTTTTTAGGCTGGGTCATTACCACTAAGCCACCAGTATTCTCAAAGACATTCGCTGCCATACAAAGACTCAAACATGCACATTTTTCCACAAAAACAGTAAAGGTATGTCAAATTTTCAGACACACACAAAAAATACATACCTGCGACGCCCTCTCATTCGCCCTCACTTCCTCGTGGAAGCCTTCCATCTGTTCGAGAATCTTCTCTCGCTCCAGCACGTTGGCCTTCTGCCGCTGTCTGTTGGCTTCAATCTTCTCTTCAACTTGTCGCTTGAGCGTGGAGATCACGTCTTGCATCAAGAGGGCGCGGGCGTCACGTTCTTTGGCCCATAACTGGAAATTATATAATTTAATTAGAGACTATGAAATAATACACTTATTACGAGTTTGAGTAAATAGTTTTATTAGGCAGACAATATTTGGAAAACCGACAGTTAAACTAGATTTACGAAACCCTGTTTTTTTTCCTTGCTTCATTCAATCAGTTTGGATTTCAAACTCAAAACATTGATTGCAATTAAATCTAGCTCAGGTACTTTGGACTTGTTCAGGAGTCGAAAAGATAAAGCTAGTTGCATCAATTCCATTTTAAAGCATTCAAATTCTAGAAAAAAAAGAAATCCGTCTCCTCCAGAAGATATCCTACCTTGTCCTGCTTATCATTGATCTGCCTCGCCTCTCCGTCGTACATGGCATCTATGCTCTTCTGTCTCTGTCGCTCCCTCTCCCTGTGCTCTGCTAACTCAGCCAGAGCCGCGTCCAGCACGCGCTTGTACTGCCCGCTTGTTTCTTGTTCTGATTCACGCTCCTGAAAGTGTGTTGGAAGATGTCGAAAATGAGAGCAGTTAACACTTTAGGCTTTTAGTGTAGACCAAGGGTTTGATCTGTCATCATAATATATGGCAAATTGGCTAGTCTAAACTAATTCTAAGGGTAAAGGTAGTGCCAAAATACAGAGGTTTAGTATTTGTGTCCGCAAACTGAATTAGAGAGCACGGGAGTAATGTTATTGAAATCGATCCCATAAACCAATATATAGATACCATAATTTCAAAGAATTATTTTTTCAAAGCCTTACTTCTGGAATTCTAAGAAGGTAGCATACAGCCCTGTATTCTACGGGAAAGTATTTTGATTATTAAGAGTGTTAACTCTTCACGCTCGATTTCATTCCAACTCGCAAGTCCTTCTTCTTGGAAAAGAATGAACTGATTTAAATAAAACTGATACGCATACCTATTATGCTTAAAAGTTAGTACTTTTTCGAAAAATAGTTGACATTTTACACTTTCTATTTTATCACATTTTTATCAGTATCATGTACATAACATACTTAGTTTATAAGATGTAATGTGAAACTGTTTGTTATTCAGAAACAAATAAAACGTAATTTGATCTCACCGATTTTCTAAACTCTTAACGAATTAAAATTTGTTTGTTTCTAACATTGTGTATCATTAAGTCCACAAAAACTCACCTTCAGCACAGTCCGACGCAACTTATCAAGCATTTCCAAATCCAACTCTATTTCCTTCATCACAGAGATCACTCTCCTCTTCAGCTTATACTTATGTAGACCCATGTTCACAATACTGGCGTCCCTCTCTGCCACAAGACGGGCGTGTTCCCTCTCTCTTTCACACGATATGAACTGAAGCTCGTCTAGGATGATTTTCTCCTTTTCCTCTTGTTTGCGAAGACGTTTGACAATTGTTTCTTTTTCGCTCAACTCTGCGATCTGGCCTTCTAGACTTTCGCGGAGCTCCTGAAAAAGATATAGTTGATTCATAACAAATTGAAAATATACAAAAAAAAACATTCAGTCGAATTGAGAACCTCCTCCTTTTGGAAGTCGGTTAAAAAAGGCGGGTCATGCATAGTTCATAGATTATGAGCCCCTATTTCTCCTGGTCACGCTATAACTTGAGAACGGCTTGACCGATTTGGCTAATTCTTTTGGTAGGTAGGTAGCTAGGTAGGTACAGCTACTTACTCTAACTTGTTGCTCCTTTTCCTTCAGTCTCTCTTCCTCAATCTGTATCTGTTTGCGCAGCATCTCGTCTCGCTCCTTCAAAATATTGCGCGTCTCTTCCTCGTCTTTCTGCTTCTGAACTTCTTTCTCGACTATTTGCTCCATCCTGTAAGATTAAACAAAATACGCAATCGGTCAAAATTCTTTATCAAATGACGATTCAGGGTACGATTTGGGTCTCCTTTAAACCCACGACAGTTCATTGCTCCTTCTCAAAACTTTTCAACTCCCTTTATTGCCTCTAAACCCATACCGTTTGTTACTAGCTGCCACCCACGGCTGCTCACGTGAAAGTAGAAAATTATCCCAAGGGAACATCCCGGGATAAAAAGCATTCTCTTTCTCGTGTCGAAGTAAACTCCTATTTATATCAAACGCCCTAGTACTTGTGTTCTACAGTCAAGTGTCTTTCTTTTTTTAAGGATGGGTAATCATCAAATGACTTTTTCCACTCTGGGTAGTGCGGAAGGGCGCGTCAGACTCTTACTGACTAAATCCCATCCGTGTTCCTTCTAAAGCCCTTTGCGTTCCGGGGCCGCGGTGATTCTTTCGAACAAATTCCGCAACCCTGGCAGGTTCTGGCCCTAGCGGGCCCCGTCTTCTATGCTGACATCTCTTTGAAGCGCGCGTAGAACATACCGCGCCATCGACCCGGGTCTGTTGGTGATCGGACAGCGAGCCACCCAACGCT
>NDFZ01003299.1:0-10567 GCA_002192655.3 Mamestra configurata | reverse complement strand
TAGCCCTGTGACTCCCGATGCGTCTTCTCCTGTAGCGGAGGTTGGGACAAAGGCCTTGTCTTTCCCTCGTGCGGCCCGCTTCCTCCTTCGCTAGTATTACTGCTTCGCAGAAGTAGGTGACCGCTTCCCAAGCCTCCTCACCTCGGATCATGGATTTAACCAGGAAGTCGTATCTTACCATGCAGATTTCAGCTTGCTATTGGCGACATAAGTACTGGCAGATCTCAACTCTGGTTGTTTCCGTCTCCAGGCGCGGTGTAGTCGTATCTTTGCTTCATGGGGAAGTAACTCCTCTTATATTTAACGCCCTGGTACTTCAATGTAAAGCAAACTGTCTTACCATGCAGATTTCATTACCAGTTAGTAACACAAGACATCCCCATGCACCCCGGTTTAGTCGGAACTCAGTTTCGTGGCAAACTAACACCTCCTTATACCTAACGCCTTGGTAGTTCAAGTCTAGTGTTGTAATATCTTACCATGCAGATTTCAGCTTGCCATTTGCAACATAAGCACTGGCAGCTCTCAACTCCGGTTGTTTCAACCTCCATGCATGGTGTAGTCGCAACTCTGCTTCGTGGCGAAGTAGCTGTTCTTCTTTCGCCATGATACCCTGGTTGATCTCATGAAGGGTTGACGTTGGCACTTTGTTGAGGTAAGAACTGTGAAGATGAGTGGAAAACTTTAGTTTCGTACTTAGAGACAGCATTAAGTATTAATCAGTGAGCAAGGCCAGTAGAAGGGCTGATATATTGATCAGCCCAATAAAATAATTCTCAATTTTTCAAATAACTATTTTCTTGTTTGGAGGCAAAACAAAATGCAAATTAGCTGCTAAGTTTATCTAAACTAATATTATAAATCTTAGCTAATATTATAAAGAGAAAAGATTTATTTGTTTTTTTTTGTTACAATTTGGCTCAAAGACTACTCAATCAATTTAAAACATTATTTCGCAATTAGAACGCTACATTCTTAATTAAATATAGGCTTATTTTATTTTCGAAAAATTAGAGATCCCTACGAAAAANAGACTACTCAATCAATTTAAAACATTATTTCGCAATTAGAACGCTACATTCTTAATTAAATATAGCTTATTTTATTTTCGAAAAATTAGAGATCCCTACGAAAATTGAAATAATGTGACCCAAAGTAGCAAACATTTGCCTAATAAATTCGTTATTTGGCGTGCGCTGAGAAAACTAAGAATGATACATAAAAATGATATACTACATGATTAAAGTACTCATTATTACCTATAAAAAAGTCCACAATGGTATATATATCTAACTACTTTTTACTTAATTTGAACAAAACCTGGTGGAATGGAATAGTGGTGATTTTAGTATTCATACATATCCATTTAAATGGTTTGATAATCAAGATTGATTAGACCTAAAATTATTCAAATTGGACCTTTCGTTTAAAAGTTACAGTTATCTATATTTAAACCAAAAGACAAAAGTCACTCACTGATTAATCAAAAATCGCAGAAGCTACTGGATCCATGAAGATGAAATTTGGCAGAATTTTAGGAACTCCGCCCCATGAATGATTTTGACAAAAAAATAAGAATATCATGTATTTGGGGTGATGAAGTTTTTAAGGGATGACATTATTTCTTGCTTCAATTTAGTTGAAAATTGGTATGAACCATCTGAAAGTACTAAGTATAATTGAAGCAGATCTAACATTTTTTTTCATAATCAACCCCCAACGGAGTGAAGGCCTGACACCACAGAATCAGCAGCAAAAATGGCTGGCTAATTAATTATTATAAATTGATTTGATTAATTTTCAAAAACTACCCATTAAAGTCTATCCCCCTTTTGAAGTTTCTGGAGCAGGTACCCACTAGATTCAAGCAGACCGTAGGTATTAAAGAAGAGAAAAAATTAAATATCTAGCATATTTTCGACCACTCTAAAAACTAGTGTCTTGGAAAAGATTCTTTGAGGGGGCGTTCAAGTATTACGTAACGCAATTCGGGGGGAGGGGGGGTCTTGTAAAACGTTACGATGCGTTACAGAGGGGCGGGAGGGGTGTTCGAAAAACGCGTTACGTAACAATGTTTTTTTTATTTAACGCTAGCTCACTAAACATATTTTCGAGTTACACAGTCACAAAACAGTAGTCATTTTGCCCAAACAAATATAAACATCAATATTTTTCTTGAAATGACATTTATTAATTTAAAAAATTAGTATAAATTAGTAGTAGACATAATTGTGACTTTTAGGTAAAAATTGTCACTTGTATGGGGGGTACGGATATANTTAAAAAATTAGTAACATGAGAGTAGTAGACATAATTGTGACTTTTAGGTAAAAATTGTCACTTGTATGGGGGGTACGTTACGGCGCGTTACATTTCAAGAATCTTCAAAAATTGCGTTACGTAATACTTGAACGCTCCCTGATACAAAAAATAATGATCTGACTTACCCATTTTTATACAACTTTGGCTGCTTTGCTAAAGTCTTCAGTTCTTGTTCAAATTGCATGTCTTCTTGAAACAACATTAGTTCCAGTTTTTTGCGGCGTTCTTCTAGTTGCCTAAAATATCCATANGGTTTATTTGAAATAAATGCTTTGACTATTGACTATTGACTATTGACTATTGACTATCAAACAAAAAGTTTTAATACGAATTCCCGTACTGACAATCAGAATTTGTATATCCATTTCCTGGTACGAACTATAATAATATCCTTTGCAAGCAAAAAATTGTAATATTTTAAACTGTTTTTGCTGATATTTAACACTCTTTTATTTAGATACTGGTGTTATGTACCAATAGTTTTTATTTAATTGACGATCAGTCCAAACATAAAACTGCGGCATAAAACTAGGGCGTCACTCCAAAATTTGACCGTCAATGGCGAATCATCACTCCAGAGTTTTAACTGACGACGCGCCATGGAAATTTTCTGTGACTACCATAAATCCAAGCGGCGCGTCGCGTCAAACTGACCGTCAATGCGCGATCGTCATTCCAAGGCTTCAGTTCGCTCGAATCGCTCGCTGCGATCGCGGTGACTGAGCGTGTTGTGCATTTAGCACTCTCTAATCTGTGGCATCTAGAGTATATTTATTAGTCTATGGCATCTAGTTTTAATTTAAAATGCGTTTAATAGCATATTTTGTACCTTCATGTAATCCTTTAATACAGTGAGTATTGCTTTGCATGTCTCTGGAATGATAACTCCCAGACGCTGTGGAGATATTGCAGTTGGAAATTTTAATTCTTTATAACTCATTCCCGAAGCTAAGAAACGAAGAGTGGCAGTCAATCTCTCATGGGGGCTAATAGCTTCTCTCATATTAGTATCCTGTTTAGCAATATATGGAGTTACAAGTTTCAAAAGCTTGAAATATGTAGTTTCGTCCATCCTTAAGTAGTTTCTCCAGTCACTTGGTTCTAGTGTTAACTCATTCAACAAATTGACGTGAGTGAATTGATTCCTTTTTCTAAGCCATTCTTTCATCCATTGCTTTCTTTCACGTTTTTCGGTGAGTATATGGCAACAAATAGTAGCCACAGTTAAAATTAATGTTTCTTCTTCAGAATCAGAATTCATTTTTTTTCGACACAAATATAAGTAGTGCACTTTTCGTCAGCTTTGCCCGACGGCCGATCGAAAAATGAAGAGCCGGAGTGACGCCAGTGAATGAGCAAATCGAAAACCATCTAAAACCATTTGGAGTGACGCCCTAGTTTTATGCCGCAGTTTTATGTTTGGACTGATCGTCAATGGCCGGCTTTAGACTGGATTGGTCATTGAACTTTCACAAGGTTGTGTAATTTTTTCATGTGATTTAAAATTGTTTCAAGAACAAAACAGCAATTAATGAATACAAAGAAAACCAGTATACAGTTTGTCCGACTGTGTAAAACATGTTATCCACGAATGGGATTATAGAACAACAGAACATGTTTAAACCAGCTTTTACATAACTGATAAATAAATTCAGAAACAGATAACTTGCCATCAACCAGCAACAATATTTCCCACTACACTAAACAAAAAGAGTCTGCCAGGGTTGCAGGATTGTTCAAAAAAGTTACCGAGACCCCGGGACCCAAAAGGCATTTGAAGGAACACAAGTAGGTTTAGTCAGTAAGAGTCTGCCTAGGGCTCTCCCATATGTACGTACCAAATAAACAAATGTTTTAATTAAAATATTCGCAAACAGAATAAAAATTTAGATCATAAAGAACTAAGATAAACCAACCATACCAGAGTCACAAATCAATACTCACGCAGTTCTTATCTTCCTCTGACTCAGCATCTCTGCCTCTCGATTAGCCTTCTCGTAATACCCCTCTGTGGTCCACTGCTCATGATGCCTGGTCTTGTTAGTGTTGGTCTCGAAGTAAATGGCAACCTTCTGTAGCTCCTCAGCGCGTTTGAGCTCATTGTCTCGGCGTTGGGCTGCTCTGGCTTGTAGTTGCCATTGTGGGCGGGGACGAGACATTGTCTGGGAATACTTAGCTGTAACAAAAAGATTGGTAAAAACTATGGACTGTTGAAAGGCTTACAGTTACAGGCAGTCATTATGATCTTATTTGTTCCGAGATCCATCCCTTTTGTACCTGCTACTGCCTGACGGACTGTGTTTGGTCTCACCTTTTTAGCAATGAAATATAAACATTTCATGTAAATTCTTACAAAGCTCTGAAGTCGCTCGACTTCAGAGCTTTGTAAGAATTTTTTTTTCAAGGCCATAATTCTAGAAGATGTCAATTCCTACATCATGATAATGGCATTCCCTTGGCGGTTAAATGTTTTCTTACATAGTATTTTGGAATAACCAAACTACAGAATTTAAATAGTCAACTATGGCATTCATTTCCCAATAAAGGTTGTCCCGTTACATTATATACTTTTATCAATACTATGTTATTGAGAAATGCTCACAACCTGTCCCTAATCATAAAATAAATAAATGAAAACCAAGTTAAATTATTGCTACACTTTTACCAAATTAAAATAAAATGTCAAGAACAACAGGCACCTTATTTATTCAAGTTCACTGACAATTTAAGGCTCACTGAACTTAAGATAAACATGACTCAGAAAAAAATGAAGTCATAAATGATCTCAACTGACCCAGCAATTTAAATTATAAATGCCAAAGTGTTGGATTTACTTTACATTTTGTTTTTTTAAATAATAGGCTGCAAGATGCTGGTCTAGTAACTGCACTGAATAGAGTTTGAAGAAATAGTGAGTTTTTTAGAACAAAGAAGAACAATATGGATAGAATGGGTAGAATCTGGAAGGGAACACGATTATTGAAAGAAATAATTATTCTAAGTTACGTACCAAAACACCTTAAGAAGTTAATTTACTGCAAAATGATAACATAAGCACAAGGTAACAATCAAATAAGGAATTGTTTCCGAAAAAAAAGCAAATGAGTCACTTTGCGAGATCAATAACAAACGAACCTTCTTGGTTGACTGCACACGATTTGGACCTCCTTCGTAGTGATCCAATTCAATTACATGATTGTTACATTCGCTCGCGTGGGTGCTAAAACGACCCGTAATTGGATCATGTGAGGTCAGACAGATTACGTTCAATTCAATTTACTTCCTTGTAAAATTATTTTTTATTGCTCACATTCACGCAATTTCAAATAAAACGTTGATGCACTGTACATGCCACAGATGAAGAAAATAAACAAGATAATGTCATTGTCAAACTGACAGTTACCCAGCAACAGGTTGCGTTCCGTTACACATATTGCATTTTTCGAAATAAAATAATTATCTAAACTAATAAAAGCTTTTCATGAACTGACTTTTATATATTATGTAGTAAACTAGACCAAATAGGGTTTTGATATTTGGAGCTGTTCATAAACTTAGAAACATTTTTTTCACACCAAATGCACGAAACCATCAAATTATACCTAATTATATTGTGCAAACCTAACCTTTTTTTTAACGGAGGGAAATCCTCATGGATGTCCTCCGCTTGGGTCCGGATGAATGAATGGGGGGCGACAGACATCCCCAAGTCCGTCGCCCATGGACCCAGTTAGGGGGCCAGAAGAGGGCAACGTATGCCCTTCTCCAACGCCCGATGCGCCTGCTGCGGGCCGAGAGTGGGGTCGTGATCTAGCCCCCTTTAATTCTTTTAATTATATTTTATTATTTGTTGTTATAGCGTCAACAGAAATACACACTGAAAATATCAACTATCTACCTGTTACGGTTCTTGAGATACAGCCCGCTGACAGACAGGCGAACGCACGGATGGACGAACAGCGGGGGCTTAGTAATAGGGTTCCGTTGATTACCCTTAGGGTACGGAACCCTAATAAAAAGAATTTGCTTCGTGCAAAATTGTCGTGCTTTAGCGCCTAAGCGTTATTAACGTGTACAACCTACGTAAATTGTTGCTTTTCTTCATTTTGCAGGAGTTTTGCTATTGCATGTTATGGTGTGCCTTGTGTGCACGTACATACCTACGGACAACAGAATTAACGCAATACCTTAAAAGGGGCCATTGGACTCATCTTTATGAACAACTTTTACTATGGAACCAACACTGAAATCCCGAAAAAAAAAAACAACTCCTTAACTCGACAAAATGTACCTACTGAAAAGGTGTTTTTTAGCAATTTCAGGGTAGGTGCCATAGTATTTTTTTTTCATAATGATGAGTACAAACGCAATACCTGAAAAGGGGTAATTCCAGGTATTGCGTCTATTCCGTTCCTCGTTAAATATTTCATTGGCGATTTCAATCCTCTCTGCATAGCACCACAAAATAATGGTACATCAAAAAACGTGCTGTGTGTGAGCTAAGAAGAGACATAAGCAAACGAGTAGCCCAAAAATGAAAAGAAAAATCATTATTTATTCATGAAACCTCACGTAGGTGCCAACGTAACCCTAAGAGTATAAAAAGCAGCTTTTTTATGAGTTGTCTCTCGCGCAAGTCAATCTAGGAGGTGGTCGTCTGCTTAACCAGATTGGCCTGTGTTGGCCTTAATAGAAATTAAAGCCTCCAACCAGGACTTAAAAATCCTTAAAAACTAAGCGACTACCTACACGTTGGCAAGGCACCCTCTCTGGGTTTCGGACCTCGGCTTAGGGCGATATGGAAGGCAGGCTGACCTCTCTGTTTATACAGCGTGTAACAGAATAAACGCAATACCTCTTAAGGGGTCATTGTACTCATCATTATGAATAAGTTTTACTATGGGACCAACATTATCATTATTATTTATATAAACTTTCATGTTTATGTAAAAAGGTGCGAAATGAAATTCGCTTACCTAGGTACTTACATGTCGTCTTAGGGCATTTTTTTTTATCCGCACATTTAACAAATTTAGGTGCCCGTTATTTTTAACAATGGGTTAACCAATGGTTTTTTAAATTTGTTAAATGTACTTTTTTCGATCAAAATTTAGAATTACCAATGGTCAAATAAATAACTATTAGTTAAGAACCAACAGATCGAAAAAACGCATTTTAACGCAATTTTTATCACTGGTTAATGGGTTGTGGAGGTCTGGTAGGCAGCCGCTCCACGTAAAATACTGGTATTTAGCTAAATCCGATTGACTTGGTGACTGGTGACCCAAAAATAGTTGGGAAAAGGCTAGACAGATGATGCTAGAGTTAGATATGGCTCAAAAAAGTCTTCATTAGTTACGTATTTAGAAAAAATCTGTAAACTGGAACCTTGCTAAATACTGTTGAAATGTTGCGGGAAACAGTCGTGGTATAAATTGGAAATGCTCGATTCGGTTATGCCCGTTTTCTGAGGTAATTTATCGGTCATTTATCTGTCCGTTAATCACTAACCAACCAATGGCGTTATGACTAATAGCGTTAACGGTCAGATAAACGACCGATAAAGTATCTCAGAAACCGGGCATTAGTGATTTTGGTATTAGGTAGGTACGTCTGTAGGTATTGGCAATTCTTCATCCACAGGCTTCTTAGACTAAATTGCCGATTCTTCTAATTTTAAAGCAACTTCACATTCGTATCTCAGTCGCGATCTGTCAAAAAATTATGGAAATTGAGACATGTAAATGTGAACGTTGTATAAAAATTTGTAGAATTAACACTCACGTTCTTGCTTAAAACACGGCGGGGTGTTCTTCTCATATGAAGAGATAACAATGACACCGAGTTTATTTTGTTTTAGGTGGTTTTGAGGTGTATCCAGCCTTAAGCTTAGGTATCGCACACTGTTGAATTGGGGTCATTTTGAGGGATAGGTTAGTGTTGAGCCTATAGCTTCTAATTCATGACTTTCGGGGGATTTAGTGAAGATGTTTTTCGATGCCTTCAGCCCCAGAACTTTTAGGGAGTATTTCAGCCCAAAGGTTTCTGGCGCCTTTTCCGCGCAGGTTTTCTCGCAGAGTGTGTATGCTTATGTCACCGGAAATGGCAAACTCCGTAAGAATATAAAATATCTTGAGAGATTGTAAACTTTCGATAAATTGTCAATTGAACATTTGGAATAGGTACTTTTTTACGCATCAAAATTTAATAGTCTATAATCTCTCGGTCCTTTCAGTCCACAATTTCTCGGAATGACTTCCGAGAAATTGTGGACTGACATAGAATGGCGACCAATCAGAGCACAAGTCTACAATATATCCGTTTTCGTGTTATAGTAAACTTAGAAACAAGGCTCTCATTGGTCTATTCAGAGAAAACAAAGACCAATGAGGGGACAAGTTTTCAATTTAACTATCACACCAAACCAGATAAATCGTAGACCAGAGAGCTGATTGGTCGCCAGTTTATGCCAGTCCACAATTTCTCGGAATGTACGGAGATATTTTATAGAATAGAAGATTTTGATTTGTATAATTACAGAAGAAAATGTTTATTTGACAATTTATCGAGAGTTTAAATTGTCTCAAGATATTTTGTAGTCTTACGTAGTTTGCAATCATCCGGTGTTATAACTTAGGTAACTGCATTAATGGGTACTTCTAGGCTTTAAATTGTAGTCAAAAAGTAACTTACAAATTCACAGTTGCCTACAAGTTGATCTTCAAGCTTGCAAGTACCCGGGTACATCAAACTCACCAGCTAGATGAAACGCAGCCATCCGCTATATTTTGCGGTCGGCAAAAATTACTCTGCACCTTTTTATAATTTCCTAGCGCGTGGCTATTGTATATTTAATTGAGGAAGTGGCTTTAATATTGTAAATTGCGTGTTATCACTGAAAATTTAATGTATTACTGTAAGATGGCTAGATCGGTGTTACTTCCGTGGTTTAGCAAAAGCTTTGGGTTTGGAGTAGGTAAAGCAAAAGATGAAGTTCTATAGAACCGAAGTATTTTTGGTGTTGGTTCTATACCTACAGGGTGACCGGTAAGTGTGTTCCTTGAAATGGGTTATACTAGAGCTGATTTGCAACGTTTTTGATCCCGAAAATATGTCAAATGATTTGGTTATAATGCAGAAATTAAAAAAAAAAAAACTTGCTGAAAGCTGGTAAAATTAAGGCAACTACCTAGTTGTACTCGTACTTAAGCGATTCAGATTGCATAGAATTATTTATTTGCCACTAAATAGGCATTTAAAAGCAAGTGAAACAAAGTCCAGAACTAGAATCAATCAAACATAGTACTTATGCCTTATGCTACAATTAAGTGGCCAGAACCAACTCGTAGAAGTCATAAAAACATTCCGACTTTTGCTGTTCAACGTTTATCGATCTCAGGCAATTATTAGCATAGCTCAAGTCCAAAGTCGGGTATCAAACTGTAATCCATCTAATAACTGTACGCTATATGCGTTGCTAAGCTACGCAGCGTTTATACCGACCAGCAGCAACAGGCCTAGGGAATCCGGCATGACCAGAAACTAAATATATACAAAGCAGAANAGTATTTTGGAATAACCAAACTACACAATTTAAATAGTCAACTATGGCATTCATTTCCCAATAAAGGTTGTCCCGTTACATTATATACTTTTATCAATACTATGTTATTGAGAAATGCTCACAACCTGTCCCTAATCATAAAATAAATAAATGAAAACCAAGTTAAATTATTGCTACACTTTTACCAAATTAAAATAAAATGTCAAGAACAACAGGCACCTTATTTATTCAAGTTCACTGACAATTTAAGGCTCACTGAACTTAAGATAAACATGACTCAGAAAAAAATGAAGTCATAAATGATCTCAACTGACCCAGCAATTTAAATTATAAATGCCAAAGTGTTGGATTTACTTTACATTTTTTTTTTTAAATAATAGGCTGCAAGATGCTGGTCTAGTAACTGCACTGAATAGAGTTTGAAGAAATAGTGAGTTTTTTAGAACAAAGAAGAACAATATGGATAGAATGGGTAGAATCTGGAAGGGAACACGATTATTGAAAGAAATAATTATTCTAAGTTACATACCAAAACACCTTAAGAAGTTAATTTACTGCAAAATGATAACATAAGCACAAGGTAACGATCAAATAAGGAATTGTTTTCGAAAAAAAAGTAAATGAGTCACTTTGCGAGATCAATAACAAACGAACCTTCTTGGTTGACTGCACACGATTTGG
>NDFZ01003298.1:0-26080 GCA_002192655.3 Mamestra configurata | reverse complement strand
CTCAAGCTCCTTCAATAGTGGTGGATAAAGTAGCACTTACACAAAATATCCCGGTTCGCAATCGGCACAGCATATTATTGGTTTTACACCTTCGAAGCTGCATATCTGGAAATGATTGATGATGATACGTGAGTTGTTAGTGCATAAGTGGAGAAGAATAGTCCCGTCAGTTAGTTTGTGTACCTAAGGTCCGCGTCTACGCATCTTCAGACTTTATTTTATGAAGAAACTAGTTGCAACCCATGTGATTGTCGAAAATTATCCCTACGGAACATATTCCCGGTATAAAAAGTATCCTATGTGTTATTCCAGACTATAATCTACCACTGTGCCAAATTTCATCAAAATCCATTCAGTAGTTTTTACGTGAAAGAGTAACAAACATCCATCCATCCTTACAAACTTTCGCGTTTATAATATTAGTAGGATAGCTTTTGCCCGCGACTTCGTTCACGCATATCCCATTCCCGTTCCCGAAGGAGTTTCGGAACGAAATATATACAAACCTTCCTCTTGAATTACTATGTCTATTGATGTAAACCGCATTAAAATCTGTTGCGTAGTTTAAAAGATATAAGCGTACAAAGCGACTTTGTTTTGTTCTATGTAAAGATAGAAATTGTGACTGAAAATTCTTCCACTTAGAAACTTCCACCTGAACAAAAAACCACAACTGCGCACGCCCATGCCACTCAGTGCCATAATCCAGTGAAAATCCAGTCTGCGAATAACAGAGACATCGCAGTCAAAATACAGGATTGTATAAGTATCCTACCTGACCGATTTCGGCCATGGCGGCCAATCTCAACCGAGACTAGCCCTAGCCACCGGACCGGGACATATTAATTACGGCAAACACAGGTGCATTATATCTCTTGGGTTTTTCCAGTAGGATTTCTGTGACAGCCCGGAGTTTGGAAGTTGGTGGTGTGACACCCCCGTACCTCGGAAAGCACGTTAAACCGTTGGTCCTGCGCCAGATCTCTCTCCGGTCGTGTCGGGTTGCCGTCCCATGGGAATATGAGAGTGATGGAAGAGGTACCTATAACTTACTTACTGGAGGATAATTCTTCTTTTTGATGTCCTCCATAGCAGAAGCACAGCTGTAAACGGTTTTACAAACGCCGTCGACTCCATCCCATTGGCATTTCGATCCTATGGAAGACAAATGAACGAAGAACTGATATAAAACCTGTAGTTGATATAAGAATACTGAGATTAGACGTCTTACAGCCGGTTTCAATAACGTAGCTATCTTTAACCAACTGTCAAATTAGTTACCAGCAGTCGGTCGATTCTGTGAGCATGTCGACGTGAAGGCTTGAGTCAAGTGATCACGAGGTGAGCTGTCAATCCACATAATCAAGATGGAATGACAGCTCACTTCGTGATCCCGTGACATCTTGATTGAATGGATTGACAGCTTACCTCGTGATCACTTCGACATGTTTACAGAATCGACCGGCTGTTGCTGTTTGAAGGGCAAAGATCACAACAAGTTACAACAATCTGTGGACTTTCTTTAATAGATTTTCAACTTGATCAATAAAGTTTTAGGTTCAAGGTTGATTGGGAAAATTTGACAGTTTCGGGTTGCTTGATGTGCTGGCGTCTGTACGATATTGGGACCGGCCGTTAGTCAAACTGCCTAGGCTTTACCTAACTATGTTGGGATCGGATTCCAGTCTAACCGGATGCAGTTGAGTCCCAGTACTTGTAAAGTCTCGCAAACCTCCATAGAAAAGGGAGGATCCTCCGACCAGACGGTTGTTGTGTTTGTGAGCAACTACCCGATAGTTGATATTCGGACTGTTGTATGTGTTCAAATCGCTCGGAAAATTCTGACACCGCGATGCAGGATTTCGTTAGTAGTTCGCAGCTTTTGGGATAGATGGCGTTGCGTTTTTGCTGCCGTACAAATTTCACTACGTTAGTTTTTCTTGTGGCGGATTTGATGCCGCAACAGTACTTCACATGGAGCGTGATGTGAATTCCGCTCTAAACTATACTAAAACCAAGTGATGTTTTGTTCCTCACAAGTGAATTCCCAGTCCATGTCCAGCTGAAAAACTGTACTGGTAAGAGAGTTGATCTCCCACGGCTGCCTGGTGATTTCATTTCATAATTTATCCTAGACAAATTTCGTCTCAACGCACCACCTTCGCCATTAGTCGTACAACCAAAAATGGTTGAGGTAGACCATGAGAAGATACCGAAAAATATTAGCAAACAGTGTACGTACACCCTCAGGCCGGCTGTTATTTGTAAATCTTTGTCAGTACTTACAAGCCCGAACATTTTGCCAAGGGGTCTTGTGTTACAAATAAACTCGGCTGTCGAGGTCTTAGTGAGAGTTTTTAACGTACTCGATCGCGTTAACGTCAACGTTCGCTTTTGTCAAATTGTTTGAAAAAAAAAATGTTTTCGGTCATAGGACTTAGTGAGAGTTTGTTAACGTACTCGATCACGTTAACGTCAATGTTCGCTTATGTCAAATTTTATAGAATAAAAAGGGTTTTCGGTTACTGTCACTAGATGGCGGTTATTCAGTTTCAATAGCCACTGGTTGCTACACTACGATAACAAAAAAGGCTACAATTTAAATGCGTACCAAGTAAAGTATGCTAACTTCAAATAAAATAAAACCACTCTATACCGAGGTGCCTAAAGAACAACATTTTAAGTTTCAAAATAATTATACACTCATCAGAATAATTGTACGTGTTGTATTTATATTCTTTTAGCCTACCAAAATGAATAAATGCTCAACAAATCTTTTTTTTTACCTGAAATACAATGTTACTTTTGTTACTAGGAGAACTTGGATGCAAGAGCGAGCTAAGCGAGCTCGGGACTTGCGGCACCCCGACAAGGACAGGTTAGGTTAGAAGAGGATGGCGGGGTCTAGTGAGCGAGCGAATCAGACTCGCTATTCCCATCGTGGTTGTTTTTTTAAAACTATAGAGCTGACTTCGCCTTTTGCTGAGCATTTATCCATTCTGGCATGTAGGCGTTTAAACACAAGCCAATAAAAAATAAAACACTTACTTAATTAAATACGATAATTTGATTCGTACCTTCAGGTAAATTCAGTTGTTCCCTTTTATTGATATCATCTTCTTCACAATAAACACTTATGAATAAAATCATTAACAAACATAATTTGTTTATCATTGTATATAATTTAATTAAATCTCCACGTCATGAACACATGCGCAGTTTATCAGACCTCTGCGCAAACAAATTAGCTAATCGATGTTGCATTTATACTTAGGTATCTATCTACAGGTTGTATTTTTAGAATTATTTATACCAAAGTTATTAACACACTTTGTTTTTTAATCTAAAAATATAATAGGTTTTTTTTTATGTTTGGCTTCTCGCAGTTCAACCTATGAGGTTGTCGACTGCTTAACCGGGCTTGCCTGTGGTGGCCTTTATATAATATTAAAGCCTCCAGCCAGGGCTTACAAAAAACTTACAAACTAAGCGACTACACGCTAAGGGCAACCCCTGTGGGGTACGGGCCTCGGCTTAGGGCGTCGCTGGGGAGAGGACAGCTAGGGACGGGCTGGATCGAACTGGAAATATAATAGGTGCTTCATTTTTCAAGTTTGGGTTTTGGCTCAGAGGCTACTAAAAAGTCTTAAAACGATCATGATTCCGCTGTAAGAGGGAGACGGAGCTATCCATAGCGAATAGCACTATCCCGTTTACATCATCGGAATCGGATGGCATTAGCACGTCATAGTAGGGCAGCAGGTTATAAAACGGGTCTTAAAGTCGAGAGTGAATAGGTTAGTCCTTGGAGTGCTCCATCGTCGAACGCATCATGGCTTACCACCAGGTGAGATAGATTTCAAACGAGAGCCAATCAAAATTAATAAATAATGAAGTAACCTGCCTACAACTTTAATTTTTATGTCGATCGTAACGATGTGGACTTAAACTGCAAACATTGATAATATTTTCAAAATGTAATCCTTTCTTCTTTCCTTTCTCTAAATAATAAATATAAAGCTGACTGTACTATATTAACCAATTTGAATTGCATTTTTTTTTTAATTGCATAAAATCTCCACTCCGCGTCAGTCAATGAGATTTTATGCAATTAAATTGGTTAATATTTCTCCGCTCCTCTCCTCTCCGCTCCAGTGGACAGTCAGCCTAAGGGTACCTTATGACTACGGAACCCTAAAAACAAAGTACCTATGTGTCTCTGACCGTTTCTTTGCTTAGGTACAGACGCCAGCACACCAAGCTACAACAATCTGTCAAATTTCTTTAATATATACTCAACTTTATAACTTACTTGCTGCCGCTCGCGGCTCCGCCCGCGTGAATGTCGAAAATTATCCGAAGGGAACACACTTCCAGAATAAAAAGTAGCCCATGTGTTAATCCAGGGTGTCAGCTTCCTGCATACCATTTTATCAAAATTGGTCCACCCGTTTGCTCGTGACGAAGTAACAAACATACACACACACTCACAGACTTTCGCCTTTATAATATTAGTGTGATAAACTGTAAGTTTATCGTTGTAACAATAATAAAAAAAACCATGACCAGCAAGACGACCAGCCACCACAAGCAGAACCCGTTCACGAGCATAACGCAAAGATCAGCCATTACCGCCCTCGCCATGTTTGAGGGAAGGAGGTAACCCGACCCCCGACGCTACCGCAACCATTAGGTTCAAGGTAGATTGGGGAAATTGGATAGTTTCGGGTAGCTTGATGTGCTGGCGTGTGTTTCTCCTACTCAACACAACGGCTTCGATTCTGTTTTCACTAATATCAATCAAATCAAATCAAAAGTCATTTATTCAAATTAGTCTGAGTGCCAGCACTTTTTGAACATCAAAGTTCTACATAAAGACAGTCCCCCAAAACGCCCGCCCGTCACCACTTCTTAGTGTTTTAGCTGGGAAGAAGAAGTGGCGCAACAAACTCCCCAGCAAAATAGAACGCGAGATACACGAGGAATCTTCGTGTAGATAAATATAATTACTAACCGTGCACAATACATTAAAAAAAAAAAATTGCATGCAAAAAAAAAAGAAGCCGAAGCGGGTCGGTAGTCTAAATACGTTTAAAATATTTTATACTTTGCAAAAATGAGAGACAAGTTATTTTTATCACGAAACCTTGAACCAAAGACCCGACGAATGAACTTGCTTTTAAAAAACAAAATAAAACAGGTTTAGTGTTCATCATAACTTTTTGCGATTAAATTAATCAAAATACTTGTCTTGCAAATCAAATCCAACTCATTGGATTTATTTACGCTTAAGAAGTGATGTTTATTTCGTTTATTATACAGGGTGTGTCAGATGTAAGTGGTCATATTTTAGAGTTACGTTCTGTATCTGATATAAAGTCAAACAACAATAGAAAATTTAAAAAAAATGGTTGTCTGTAAAGTCGGTTTACGGACGATAGTTTAACGTGACAACGTCATAACAAAACATTGATGAAATGATCGTAACGTTACAATAAGTCATCCTTTTTCGTGCGTGCAGCCGGCGTTCATCGATTTATTACACGTTGTCACGTCAAAAAATTTAGCATTATTAAAAAAAAAATAATCTCAAAAAAATCCTAACAAAAAAAAAATAAACAGCCTGCGACAATGTTTTCTTCAAAAAAAAAATGTTGGCATCAAACCTGTAATTGAACCAAAATAAATGCCACTAACTGCATTGAACAGTGATTTCTTTGGAAGTTGTAGATTTTTGTTGCTTGCTTCGATATTTTTCATTGGTGCGATTATTTTATTACTGTTTATAGAAGTGCATGGTTAAATAAGACCATGCACTTCTGAAACAACCTGTAGAATCTAGTTATCTTGAAATCCGGTTTGACCACTGACAAGATATATGACGTTAAATCGATTATATACATAAGTATAGCAAAAATCGATCGACTGGCCTGTTGGTCGAGTGGTTAGTGACCCTGACTGCTAAACCGGAGGTCGTGGGTTCGATTCCCACCCAGTACAAATCTTTGTGTGATGAGCATGATCATTTGTTCTGTGTCTGGGTGTTATTTGTCTATAATATGTATGTATTTAGATATATAGGTAAGTATGTTTATCAGTTGTCTGGTTGCCATAGCACAGGCTCTGCCTAGTTTGGGATCGGATGACCGTGTGTGAGTTGTCCCAAGTATAAGACTCGTTGCCTTA
Source organism: Mamestra configurata (assembly GCA_002192655.3). NCBI lineage: Eukaryota > Metazoa > Arthropoda > Insecta > Lepidoptera > Noctuidae > Mamestra > Mamestra configurata. The sequence goes on along the minus strand of NDFZ01003298.1, from coordinate 19,894 downwards.
GCGGTCACAGTTTTATTATTAAGAGGAAACTATTTCAACTGGGAGGACTGTATAAAGTTAAACTCAAACTGTTTACTTAGTTTTATTAATTACATTAAGTACAAACAACTATGCAATTCTTAATCTTTTCACTGCTCAGAACAATCAATCTAATCCGATGTCTCAAAACGGCGGTCCGGGAGAGAATGCCCGTGCGCGTCCCCGCTACTCCCAAAAAATCCCCGACGGTTCTGCCGTCAACCTCGCTCTACAATTGGTCCACGATATCAGGTGATACCAGGATCGTGGTCCAATCGTTGAGCGATTTGTTACCCAGCCACTTTTCTAATAATCAATATAGATCAAGGGTTAACATTCCCAAACAATAGAAATTAATCTCTTATACAACATATCTTAGATATTACTTAAAATAAATGTTTATATAAAACAAAATGCTTACAATTTTAACTCATTTTAACGATTATCTTTAAAAACATAAGGTACTATTTATTATCAGGAACAAGACCTAACACAAGATATTATTATTATTATCTGTTTGGTACAAATGAAAGCTATTAGAAGTTAGGTTGGGTTTATAAATGTCACCGGAAAATTGCAGACTCCGTAAGATTGTAATAAATCTTAATTAGATTATAATTTCTAGATATATTATTGATAAATCGTTTTGTAAACAATAAATCCCAACTAAATTCAACAGGTTCCAATATCCGTGTCTTATTAAGCAAAAATAGTTTACAATTTCACGCGATATTTTACAATCTTACAGTGTTTGCAATTTTCCGGTGACATAAACATTAGGTAGATGTATATGAATCGTAAGTATATAAAACATTGGTTTATTATTTATTTAGCCGTTTTAATTATAATTATAAAGTAGGTACTTACCTACATATTATAACACCCATACTAATATTATACATAAATGCGAAAGTAACTATGTTTGTCTGTCTGTCTGTTACGCTTTCACGCCTAAACCGCTGAACCGATTTTGATGAAATTCACAAAAAAATAAACATAATTCAAGCGTTTTTGAAAAATTTGTATCTTCTTAAAAATAAGTTGGCTACCCTAAGTAACTATTCCACGCGGACGAAGTCGTGGGCAAAACCTAGTTTTTAAATATTTGTATAAAAACAATAAAAACCTTAAAAAAACATGTCAAATAGTAGCTCACCGGGAACAGGGTTTAGGCTTTTCTGCTAGTTCTGTCACACTGCAGGACAAGGACCGCCCTTTCTTCTCTTCATACCTTCCAGCTTTGGGTAGGTATGGAACAATATTGTCCATAAGAATAAGAATATTTTATTTGCATTTAAGAATCATGAACATGTTTTGCCATTTACAAATATTTGAGCAATTGTTTACAAGAATAACGAATGTTGTGTATTTATAAAACTATAAATGTTTTGTGATACAATCAATAATTAAGTTATTATATAAATTCAATTTCAATTACACTAGCAAGTCTCTCAGGTTCACCTGTATGCTTACACTAAATATGGAATAGTAATAATGGTGCTCTGTGGCCGAGTCTCTCAAGGCCACACGACGCTCTCGATCCAGGGCACGTAGTGGTAGACCCGCGTGTACATGCCGGAGCCGGCCGAGATGCCGCACTGTCTGCCGTATGACGTCACGCCTAGCACTGTATGTGCGCACCACGCGAACTGGTTGGAAGTCTGGAGGGGACCACCGCTGTCGCCCTGAGGAGATATTTGAGTTATTTGAGGCCGATAAAAACAGCCACACGGTTCGATCTGCGAAGTTAAGCAGCTCTTGCCGAGGTTGGTCCATAGATGGGTAACCATCCATTGCATATAATGACTCATCCGTGCCCCAGAAAGCTTATTCAACTGTCGGATCCGGCTGTCATTTGTAGATCGTTGACAGTCGTTACGGGTTAGAAACCAGAAAAATTAATCTTGCTAATAGAGAACAGTACGGCTGAGGCTAGGTGGAGAGACGATCTTTGCAGAGTGGCTGGTAGCAGCTGGATGAGAGATGCCGGAAATCTAGTTGAATGGCGTTGACTAGGAGAGGCCTATATCCAGACTTGGACTGCTAAAGGCTTATGATGATGAAGTTACTGGGTAGTGGAGTTCAGATAGCCAGCCACTCCGTATAAAATACTGGTATTCAGAAGTATCCGATTACACTAGATGTCGCCCTCAATACAGTTGGGAAAAGGCAAGGCAGATTTTATTAGCTCCTTGATCAAGTGGTTGCAACATTGACTGGCTTGACAGCACCACCTTGGCAGGTGTGTCCTTTTACGAGAAGAGAAGAGTGCAATTGTAAAAAAAAAACCCGTTTAATTGCAAATGTAGGTTTACTCATTCGTAGTGTCCAGGCAAGGTGTCGGCCGTAAAAGAATAGCACCATCCCATCACTTCCTGTGGGTGTCGTACGAGGCGACTAAAGGACCTCTGTGCATTGCACCAACTACACTGCGATCACCAACCCGCTTGCCAAGCGTGGGGAGGCCTATGTCCAGCAGTGGACGTCTTTCGGCTGGTATGATGATGATGAGTGTCCAGCCAAAGGTTAATTTCTGGCCGAAGCCTGTTAATCGGCTGTCGTTACAACCTTCGGTCAGAAGAATCTCTGTATGTTAAGACGGTCACAAATCACAAATCGCTTAATAACAAAAGCTGTTCATACCTCACAAGTGTCCTTGGCTATCTCCGTGTCTCCGTAGCACATCTGCGTGGTGTGGTTGTATCCTTCACGCAGATGTCGGTGCTTAGGATACAGTTGCGCACACTTCTCAGCATCATACCTCCGAAGGGTTACCTGGAAATCATTAAAAAAGGATAAGTTTGAAGACACTTTAAGTACCGACTGATCTCATTGTCAGCCGCGTGTCTCGTCTTGTATATTTATGGTCCTTTACCGTATTCTTCATCATTATTTAGAACCAGAAGTAGAAGTCTTGTGGCTAACAAGACTTCTACTTCTGGTTCTATCGGTGCAATGAGAAGGCTTCTTAAAATCTGTGAAAGTTATGCAGTGGCTCACGGGCTCAAATACAATACCGATAAGAGTGAATGGTTGGTTTTTAAATTGCGAACAGCTGCCTGAACTCTCACTCTCTGGGTCTCCTTTAGGTCGGGTTTAAGTACATATTTGGGCCACTGGGTCGCTGATGACTTAAAAGACGATGTAGACATAGACAGGGAGCGCAGGTCGCTGGTTGTCCGTTGCAACATGCTGGCCCGCTTGCACGTTGTACTGAATAGGTAAAGATAACGCTTTTTAAGGCCTTCTGCCAGTCGTTATACACGTGCAGCCTGTGGACCAAGTATACCCAGCGGGTAATCAGCGACCTGCGCGTACAGTACAATAACGCATTCAGGGTGCTTTTGGGGTTGCCGTGGCGATGTAGCGCGTCAGGGATGTTCGCGGAAGCGTGCGTAGACGGGTTTGCAGCGATCATGCGAAAGCGATGCGCTTCCATGATGGCACGCTTGCGCTCCTCCTCCAATGGTATCCTGAATGTGTTTGCGGACCGGTGGGACTCTCCCCTCTTACAAAGGTGGGTAAGTATTCAGACACACTTATCCAAATAAACTGGTGTTTAATTTAATACTAACATTAGGCTAAGTTGTACAACTACTAACAATATATGGAAGTAATTCTGTAATAAAATATTTGAATTTGAATAAACGGTTTGTAGAGATCAGGTTAGCAATCGCTTCATTAAAAATTCTAGTGTACGGTTGCGTTTTGAATTAAAGGCGACTCATCCAAGACAGTTGGCAAAGGCAAGTTGATGATGAGTTATTTTCACAATAACCGGTCCTGAGCTTCTCGGATTCCTCATAATGGTAAGGAAAATACTCAAATAAAAGAAAGGCTGCTCACCGTTTGCAGAGTATCTGCCAATCCTTGCCGATGTCCCAGAGCACCCCATCCAGTGGCTTCAGCTGTCAAATCAGACTCTGGCGCCAAGTGGAGACAAGCAGGGAGTGTATCGTTGGTGAAATATATCCTGGACAGAAAATTGTTTGAACAAGTTAATGCTAGATGGTAATGCTTTTTTTTTAAGGATGGGAATCATCAAATGACTTCTTCCGCTCTGGGTGGAGCGGAAGGGCGTGTCAGACTCTTACTGACTAAAACCCATCCGTGTTCCTTCTAAAGCCCTTTGCTTTCTAGGGCCGCGGTGACTCTTACGAACAAATTCCTTTCCCTAGGCATCAATAACATAAAATATAATTAATTGGAAAAGGGAGAGGGAGGCAAGCTCGTCCTGCCATTTACGCTATGGTCTGCCGTGATGTCGTCTGGCGTTTAAAACGACCATTTTGATGGTTCTGTTACAGTTCTGGAAAAACCTAGCCTAGACCTCAGTTTGGTCACAACTAACTTTTCCCTCAAGAGCCATTAGAGAATTAAGAAATTGTATTACAAATTCTTTTTATTTTGGAGCAAGGATTTCTTTGAGAACTTGTAGGGCTCCTAGACGGCCAGAACAGTTAGTTTAAAGTAAAAGGAGCTTGCAGATTTCAAACTTACGTGTTCTCAGTTTCTAGCAGTGCGATGTCATTGTACTTGGAAGGAGGCTGGAAACCTGGATGAGCTATGATCCTCTTCACGTTGTGGGTCTGCCACAACTCGGGCGGATCCGAGCGTTTGAGGATCCCCAGGGCAATGAACTTGACTGGACCTCTGAAACCAGAATAGTTCTTTAGGAGTTCGTGGCTCACAAAAAATAGCCTCCGTCAGATTTTCAAGGTTAAGCAATGCTAGCTGAGGTCCCTTCATGGATAGGTGATCTTTCATTACATACTCCCTCGTACCTCCGAAACGCCGTTGATCCCGGTAGGCATTTGTAGATATTGGACAATCGTTACAGAATGTTGGAAGCCAGAAAATCAGCAGACAGTTACTGGCTTCGTCTTTACCCATTCACAGGCCGACCTGCTGCTGCTGTTAAACTTAGTCAAAAGCTTCTCAAATAGTGTACAAACACTAAGAAGGGACCACAGTTCCTTCCTGAATTTGGCATATCTCCAATGATTCTTCCCATGATAGATGGATATGGTACTTACACGGCAGGACTTGATATGCAGTGAGCCGCAGTAAGGATGTACTTCTCGCTGATAACGGAGCCCCCACACAACCACTGAGCTGTCTTCAGGTCGTCTCCATAACCCAGCAATGCCTGAAGACAAATAAAAATGATTATCATTCACTTTGTTCTATTTTTTTTCAGCCAACTAAGCCAGCAAGCCAAAATATCACCATAGATTTAGAATGAGACATTGAAAAGAGCATGCTTGCAATCATTTTAGAGGTGCATGCTTGGGACATCTCAAGAGGGAAAATGGAAGGCCAGTAACAAAAGGAGTAACAAAGCAAATGTGACTGGAAACTTCGGGAGACAGCCTAGAAGGACATACAAAAGTTTTATTGGTCCCTCTCTGCCACCAACGATGCTATGTAAGGGCCGAAGTCATGAACCAAAAATTCTGAATTACAGGAAGAATTAATAATAAAGCTGACGAGTTTGTTTTTATTTCTTTGTTTGAACGCGCTTATCTCTGGAACTACCAGTCGGGTTTGGAAAATTCTTTTAGTATATATCGGCGCAATTATAATAGTTTGTCATTACAAGTATTCAAATAATTAAGATTCATAATTTGATTGTCCAAAAATTTGTAAATTGATTGACTTACTAATGACGGTTATTACGATGTAAAATTAATGTTAAACAGCGTTTCACTATTCCTGTTATTGTAATTTAAATGTTTCAATACTTAAACTAAAAACTTACACGTGCACGTGGGAGGAGCGAACCCTATTAATACGGCCACACTGTCGGCGTTCGGGCATTCACGCTTGAGCCGCTGGGCAGTACGGACTTTTCTGTAACGTTGTTACGCTGTTCGTTGAATAAGCGAAGTTTGAAACAACAAACAAAAATGAGTGGTCAAGATGCCATTTGTGACGTCACACTTTTTAAAAATCACTACGGAGGTACTTTCTCCGTTATATATGATAGCCACATTTATGAGGAATGCTAGGGAAATTCTCACGGGAACGGGAAAAAACGGGATATGCGTGTACGAAGCTGTGAGCAAAAGCTAATACTTTATGTGGTTAAACCCTTGTCTTACCATATGAGGAAACTGTCTTCTTAATGCCACTGTACCATGGCTAATTACTGCTTCTGTTTTGTCCCAATAGGGATAGTCCAAACCCTGTGAAAGAATAGTACTCTATTCTCTTACTTAGGCGCCCATAACACGGTAGGTTTTACTGTCAGTTTAACCACAGTCAAGGCTGTGATTGTAGTCGTCTAATGGAGTGACTGATGGTTGCATGAAATTGATTGACGAAAATCTAAATGTTTTCAATTTTACTGTTTCATTGTTATGCTATATTATGTTCTCTTTTTGAAGTGAAAACTTCTTTAGGTGCGTTGAGCACTTTTTGGGTGAACAAAAATCATGGAACTCGCGTCCTCGTCACCGAACGCTTTCCATGAGCTATATGTATACTGTGTATATATGTGTACTTTTTGGGTGAATAAAAATCATGGACTCGCGTCATCGTCACCGAACGCTTTAGCTTTCGCTTAGTTTTCACTTCTATCGGCAGTCCCCAAAGACTGCCCCGCATGTTTTTTTTTTATTACCTATGTGTTCGGTGCTGTGTTTGTGTCGAATAAATGTTTTCTATTCTTCTATTTTATTCTTATTAGTCCCGACTTTTAAGTGAATGGGTCTGTTATTTATATGATTATGGAATGGGTCCTTGTCCTTTTTCGAATCCTGTATACCAGCCAATAAAATATCGTCGCCATATTTAAGGTTATTAAGTTCACGCTAATGTCGGTTGAATTTTATCACTCACCATCAATCACTCGTCAATCATGACTTTTGAAATTGATTGACGTTTGCATGAGCGTGTAACGGTCGCCTTATGGATCCGAGAGATAGTAATAACAAATGCCTATGTGTATCTAAAAGACATCTATCAACGCACTCACTCGTAAAAAAAATAATATATATTTAATAACGCTAGCCATTTCTTACAAAATATTGTGAGAAATGGCTCGCGAAATTACTCCGTGTGGCTTGCTCGATTTTCGTAATATTATAAATTTAATAAGGCTGGTCACCGCACTTTCTCGCACAAGTGCGATACTAGAAAAAGAAACGTTCTGTGCGTGGCATACTCTACAGGGTGAGCATAAAAGTGGTGGTAGGGGCCAGTTTTGGAGTAAGTGTGTGCAGCATTATTTGCCTTACCATGTGGGGATACTGTCTCCGATATGCCTCGATACCGTGACTGACCGCTGGTGGCGGGTACGGGTCGTCGTCGCTCTGTGGAAGAATGGAATAAAATAAAATCATAAACTAAATAGATTTATTAAAACATCACTCCTTCGGAACATACAGAGGTTTATGCTAAAAACTGTCGCAAGAAATGTTTAAGACCCATGTCCATCCACTAGCTAACTGCCGCGGCTCCACTCGCGTTAATGTCGAAAATTTTCCCAAGCAAACATACTCCCGGCATGAAAAGTATCCTGTGTTATTCCAGATCTATCTCTGTGCCAAATTTCATCAAGATCTGTTCAGCCGTTCTGACGTGAAAGAGTAACAAACATCCATACATACAAACTACACTGCGATCGCCAAACCGTCTTTCTTTTTTTCTGTCAAGCGATAGTGGCAAACCCCTCTGGGGGAGGCCTATGTCCAGCAGTGGACGTGTTTTGGCTGATATGATGATGATGATGGTAATGAGGGTAGAGGGACTTGCTTGGTTACAACATTGGCATATGTGTTACTTATAAATGTAGATTTAGATTTCTCAAGGTCCCTATTATTACAACTCCTGTGAAATACATCAATCCGTACTTATGTGGAGAACTATATCTATATATAATCGTTATTATATAACTATATCTCTCATAGAGAGGAGTCCTTATATATGTATGTCACCGGAAAAAGGCAAACTCCGTAAGATTATAAAATAACTTGAGAGATTATAAACTCTCGATAAATTGTCAACTAAACATTTGGAACACTTTTTTACGCATCTGAATTTGATAGTCTATAATATCTCGGAGAAATTGTGGACTGACATAAAATGGCGACCAATCAGAGGACAAGTCTACAATGTATCCGTTTTCGTGTGATAGTAAACCTGGAAACAAGGCTCTCATTGGTCTGTTCAGATATGAGCTCACACCAACATTTCCAATTTAACTATCACACCAAAACAGATAAATTGTGGACAAGAGTGCTGATTGGTCGCCAGTTTATGTCAGTCCACAATTTCTCGAAACGACACGGAGATATTATAGACAGTAAAATTTTGATGCGTAAAAAGGTATTCCAAACGTCAGTTGTCAAATTATCGCGAGTTTACAATCTCTCAAGTTATTATATAATCTTACGGAGTTTGCTATTTTCCGGTGACATATATATATCTACGCTTTGAAACGTGCAAATAGCTTCATCTCTTTTGACAGACCGATCTTGACAATTCAAAAGTGCCTGTAATGTTTTAATTGAAGTAAATACTTTGAATTCCGATCACGCTGATATAGATAGGCAGAGACGAGCCATCTCGGTGCGTAGCAACATGCTAGCGAGGCGGTTTAGCCGCTGTAGTGACGCTGTGAAATCGCAGCTCTTCATTAGTTACTACACAAGCGTCTACACAGTCGAGTTGTGGGCTAACTACACCAAAGCTGCACTCAGCGACATGCGAGTGCAGTACAATGACGCGTGGCGCGCCATGTTCCGGCTGCGTCGGTGGTGCAGCGCGAGCGCCATGTTCTGCGAGAGTCGCGCGCCCGGCTGGCCGGCCCTGCTGAGGAGCCGCTCGGCCGCCGCACGCTCCGCCCCATACATCGCTCCGCTAACTCCTTGGTAGCCGCGGTGCGAGACTGGGACAACAGCCCTCTTCATCAATCAGGTGGCAGTCCTACCATACGCCGATAACATGATTCGCGACGTCTAAGTTTGCATTTGTCATGTTATTGCAAGTTATTTTATGTAGTATTGTACCATTATATTTTATTATTTACTCTCATTTATGTGTGATATTTGGATGTTAATCTGATAATGAAATAATTTCATTAAATTTTCATTTAATTTTCATTTACCTGGTTCTCTGCATGCCGTTTGAGTATCCTCATTGGGTCTCCTAATGAACCACTATTTCCATCTTTCTCCAGCGGTGATGGAGCCACATTATCATTGCAGTTCTTGTCGTCGCTACTCCGATCCTCATTAGGTTGAACGACGATTAAGCCGCATCGATAGTTGAGAGTTTTCAAGTATTTTAAACAATCTGAAATAGAGAACGCAATTATTGTTGATTCTTAAGAATAAGAAATGACAATTATTGATTAATATAGATTTGCAATACTTCGGAGCTCGTGGCTAAATAATAACAGCCGCATGGGTCGATGGTGCCGAGGTTGGTCTGTGGATGGGTGACCATCTTAACATACCGAGACTCCTCCGTGCCTCGGTAAGCACGTTAAGCCGTTGGTCCCGGCTGTCATTTGTAGATCTTTGGCAGTCGTTACGGATAGTCAGAAGCAAAAAATCTGACACCAGTCTTGCCAAGGAGTACCGTGTTACCCAGTTAATGGGTTGTGGAGGTCTGGTAGGCAGCCGCTCAACGTAAAATACTGGTATTCAGCTGAATCCGGTTTGACTGGAAGCCGACCCCAATATAATTGGGAAAAGGCTAGGCAGATGATGATGAGATTTGCAATACTTATGATTATTATATGTTGCATGCCATACGGTAGAATGTACTGGATCCAATTGTTTTTCCCTTTACACCATCAAAACTATGTTTTGTTACCTACATTCTTTGCAAATAAATGATTTCTGATTTAAAAAAAAAACTATTTTGTCCGTCCGTTTAATTATCAAAAAATACTGTTCGCGTACTTTTTCTTTTGCCTAGTAAATAAAAAAGTAAAGACGTTGCAGTGCGCTAAAATGACACGTGGCGTAGGTACACCTTGGTAGGTACTCTTTTACTTAGAAGTGACGTCTCAAGCCCCCACTCCTGTCGATTTCGTAAACATGTCGAAGTGAACGCTTGGGTGAAGTGATCACGAGGTAAGCTGTCAATCCATATAGGTAATCAAAATGGAATGACAGCTCACTTTGTGATCACGTGACATCTTGATCATATGGATTGACAGCTCCAGCACTGGCCGTCTTTCGACTGATATGATGACATTTTTTAATCAGTACCCGGGTGGTGTTACTGGTAGCAGCTTCCGCAAACATAATTGAGAAAAGAGAATGAGAAGTAGATAGAAAAGTTTTTATTCACTTACTATCTCTTGCTTTGCTTGTTTGGTTGAATCTTGAGTCCACCCCGATAACTTGAATGGGGTCCCTGAAAAAATTCGTAAACTGGATGTTAAAGTATCGGTGACAGAATTTGAATGAGAGTGATATTGTTGGTTAACGGTACGACAGTATGGCACTCTTCGTGTNTTGCCGAGGTTGGTCTGTGGATGGGTGACCATCTTAACATACCGAGACTCCTCCGTGCCTCGGAAAGCACGTTAAGCCGTTGGTCCCGGCTGTCATTTGTAGATCTTTGGCAGTCGTTACGGATAGTCAGAAGCAGATAATCTGACACCAGTCTTGCCAAGGAGTACCGTGTTACCCAGTTAATGGGTTGTGGAGGTCTGGTAGGCAGCCGCTCAACGTAAAATACTGGTATTCAGCTGAATCCGGTTTGACTGGAAGCCGACCCCAATATAATTGGGAAAAGGCTAGGCAGATGATGATGAGATTTGCAATACTTATGATTATTATATGTTGCATGCCATACGGTAGAATGTACTGGATCCAATTGTTTTTCCCTTTACACCATCAAAACTATGTTTTGTTACCTACATTCTTTGCAAATAAATGATTTCTGATTTAAAAAAAAAACTATTTTGTCCGTCCGTTTAATTATCAAAAAATACTGTTCGCGTACTTTTTCTTTTGCCTAGTAAATAAAAAAGTAAAGACGTTGCAGTGCGCTAAAATGACACGTGGCGTAGGTACACCTTGGTAGGTACTCTTTTACTTAGAAGTGACGTCTCAAGCCCCCACTCCTGTCGATTTCGTAAACATGTCGAAGTGAACGCTTGGGTGAAGTGATCACGAGGTAAGCTGTCAATCCATATAGGTAATCAAAATGGAATGACAGCTCACTTTGTGATCACGTGACATCTTGATCATATGGATTGACAGCTCCAGCACTGGCCGTCTTTCGACTGATATGATGACATTTTTTAATCAGTACCCGGGTGGTGTTACTGGTAGCAGCTTCCGCAAACATAATTGAGAAAAGAGAATGAGAAGTAGATAGAAAAGTTTTTATTCACTTACTATCTCTTGCTTTGCTTGTTTGGTTGAATCTTGAGTCCACCCCGATAACTTGAATGGGGTCCCTGAAAAAATTCGTAAACTGGATGTTAAAGTATCGGTGACAGAATTTGAATGAGAGTGATATTGTTGGTTAACGGTACGACAGTATGGCACTCTTCGTGTGCGAATCCAATTCGCACTTGGCTGGTTTTTTGTGTTATTTACTGTATCGCTATCCTAAAAAGTTTGCGCAGTATCGCGTCTTGATGTCAGGTGACCCTAAGGCGTCCATTGCACGCTCATGCAAACGTCACTCAATTCCAAAAGTCATGATTGACGAGTGACTAATGGTGAGTGATGGAATTCAATCAACATTACGCTCATTCTTAAATACGCGACGATATAGTATTGGCTGATATACGGAAATCGAAAAAGGACCAGGACTAAACTATTTTTCATTCCATAACGCCGTTTGTCCACGGCCTTCGTCTGGCCGGATCCGTCATCCGAAAAAAACCAGACCGAAGAAGCGGCCTATACATTTAAATGAACCTTTGTCCACTCGACGTCTGACATCCGAGATCCATCATCCGTTCTTAAGACGGGCTCCGGGGATTCTGCTTGATCGGATGAACCGCTAAACCGGAGCCTCAATCAGGAGTGCATGTAATACAAATGTATAAAACACTAAATTACGATAAACGTAATTTATCGTAATGTGTTTAAAATGCTCCTTCGAGGTATCTCTCTTGCAGAAGAGGGTGAACCCAAAAATTATTTTGTCTCCTGCGTCTTCGTACGTACCATAATATGGCAAGAAGTTGTCGGCGTTCCAACGTAAATTCCATATTAAATGCACGTGCACACGATATCTTAGTTACACCGCATTTAAGTGATATTTCGTTTGAGATCGGATTGGATCCGAGCGCAGTGGACAAAGTGATCAGTCTCCGTCATCCGTCATCCGTCTCCGTCAAAACGCCAGATTCCGTCACTCGAGAAAAAACCTGACCGTGGACAAGGGCTCTAAACATACAAAAACAGACCCATTTACTAAAAAGTCGTGACTCAAGAAATATCCAAATTTTCGTCAATCAACCATCAGTCACTGCATTACTCGTAAGGTTATCCGACAGTAACAGCCTTGACTGTGATTAAACTGACAGCAAAACCTACTGTGTAATGGTCGCCTTAACTGCATGTCGAGCGAGAGGGGGTCTTCTGAGTCCTCCCTCTCGCTCGACACGGTGCTCTCGCTTGACGGGTTTGTGAAAGAATATAATAATTATAATAATAATATCCTGGGACAACTCACACACGGTCATCCGATCCCAAACTAGGCAGAGCCTGTACTATGGCAACCAGACGACTGATAAACATACTTATATATTTCTAAATACATACATATTACAGATAAATTACACCCAGACACAGAACAAATGATCATGCTCATCACACAAAGATTTGTCCTGGGTGGGAATCGAACCCACGACCTCCGGTCTAGCAGTCAGGGTCACTAACCACTCGACCAACAGGCCAGTCTATAATGTAATATCATGCACTTACGTTATTTTGTTTTTCGGCTTACATATTGTACAGCATACAACAGGCGTTTTACCTTGGAAGCTGCATATCTGAAATGGTAAACGTTTGTCGTGTTTTAACGACTACAAAAAATTAGGTCCTTAATTTGCTTGGATTGGTTTTTTAATCAGCAAATTTAGAAGAGCTCGTGGCTAAACAATAACAGTCGCACGGGTCGATCTTCAAGGTTCAGGAACGCTTGCCGAGTTTCGTCTGTGGATGGGTGACCATCACATATCAAGACTCTTATGTACCTTGGAAAACACGTTAAACTGTTGGTACCGGCTGTCATTTGTAGACGTTTGATAATCGTTACGGATTGCCGGACGATCAAACTTCCATCCGTATGTATACATTTCAATAAAATTAATGAAATATTTTCATTTTTTTTATTTACTTTTGATAGGCACGCGTTTGACCACTATCTCACCAGATGGTAAGCGATGATGTAGTTGAAGATGGAGCACGCTTGCCTAGAAGTAACCTATTCACTCTTGACTTAAAGACTCCCAGGTTGTAGCTATCAGGAAACACAGACTCTGGCAGGGAGTTCCACTCTTTAGCTGTACGCACTATTAATGTGTTCCCAAAATGTTTTGTGCGTGTGGGTGGGATGTCCACCATGTACCGGTGGCGCATCGCCGTACGTCTTGTGGTCCGATGATGGAACGGGTTTGGCGGAATTAAACTGTGCAGTTCCGTCGCACACTCCCCAAAATGCAACCGATAGAAAACCGACAGGCTAGCAACTCGGCGTCGATGCTCAGGACTTTGGAGCTTCGACTCGACGCTCCCTCGTTGCTCAATTGACTCAAGGGACATTTTTAATCAAAAAGATTAAGCCAATTACAGGTTGTAAAGCGAAGGTCTCTATGGAGAAGAACGTGCAAGGAACCAAGACACTCTTGTAAATAACAAACAAGGTTGAATTACTCACAGGAGGTGGGTTCTTCCGCCGGAATGCATCCATAGCTGATTGGCAGTTGTTTATGTTGGTACACCTTCCTTGCAGACCCTGCCAGGAGCAGGTGGATCCTAAAGAAAATACACAATTGACAGAAAGAAATAGTTATTTATGATACTAGAGCGGTAAGTTGGTTTTTACAAACGAGTAGACGAATGTAAGCCCGAGATGAAGTCGAGGGCTTACCATAGTAACGAGTTTGCAAAAACCGATTTTAGCACGTGTGTCATGGAACGTTATTCAAGAAAGAAGTTTTCACTTAAAAAACCCGTCTAGTTTTTTCCCAACTATATTAGGATCGCCTTCCCGTCTAAGTGGATGCAGCAGTCCGATACCCTTAGTAACGTTGGTAACCCACTCCTTCCCCTACCTTTCTCACAGTTTCGTACATGGAGATCAACTGAACTTCATAACGACAAATGGTCACGGACTACAGACTGCAGGCAGTCAAAAATGGTAATGCCAAGTCTACATCCGCGACTAACAAAACGACTACTCAGCCTAAGTAGAAATAACCTAAGAACAATAATAGGGACAATCACGGGCCATTGTCCCCTAAACAAACATCTCTTTAACATCGGCGCCACGGACAGCCCACTCTGCAGGGGCTGCTTTGACGCCGAAGAATCAGCCGCCCGCGTCATACTGGAATGCGAGGCTAAGGCTACCCAACGTGTAGAAATCCTCGGAACGGTGAGGTTGCTCCTCGAAGCCTGTAAAGCTCCCAGGAAACTTCTGGGCGAAGCTAGGCTGGCTAACTTAGCCAGGACACCCACGCACAACGGACCGAATGGGAGCCTAAGTGCGGAAAATGGATACCCTACTGTACTCTACTCTCCTTACCCTTGGTAAGTCAATCAATTAAGCACTGGCCTACCTTCAGGAATATCGAAAACTTTTCCATGATCTTCACCACAACACACAGTGAAAAAACACAAAACAATTATTTTAGTTAACATATTCACTATTATGACACAAGAATGTGATGATACGTCCGATGTTTATAAGCCCAGGAAAACGAATGAATAGAATATGGATATTTCAAGAAAAACTGGTTTTTATAAATAAAGGTCGGTGAGATTTCTCACACTGTTAATGACCATAGTAATGTCTTAATTATGATCCAAGACTCAAGTATATCTGCCAGGTTTGCAGAATTTGTTCGAAAGAGTCACCGCGGCCCTGGAATGCAAAGGGCATTGGGAGGAACTTGGATGGGTTTTAGTCAGTAAGAGTCTGGCACTCCCTTCCGCTCCACCCAGAGCGGAAGCCATTTGATGACTTTCTATCCATCTAGTTTCTGTCGTCTCGCCTGAAAGTTGAAAGGTATGCCAAGGGAAGAGATTCCTAGGATAAAAATATCTAAGTCCTATTCTATGAGAGACAAAGCCTTCGCCCCAACCGCCACTACAGGAGAAGACGCCCCGGGCGTCGAGAGTCGCAGGGCGATCCCCGGCCACCGTAGACGCGGGCCTGCGGCTCACGTTAGGTGGCTCGCTGTCCGATCACCACCAGTCCCGGGTCAATGTCAGCATAGGAGACGGGGCCCTCTATGGCCAGAGCTTGCCGGGGTTGCGGAATTTATTCGAAAGAGTCACCACGGCCCTGGAAGGCAAAAGAATTTAGAAGGAACACGGATGGGAGGTTAGTCAGTAAGAGTCTGACACGCCCTTCCGCTCCACCCAGAGCGGAAGAAGTCATTTGATGATTCCCATCCTTAAAAAAAAGCGTCCTACTCCATGACATAGTCTACCAGTGTGCCACGTTTTTTCAAAAAGGAGTAGGTTCTCAATTCGTCGGAATCTTATTTTTATTTTTTATACATGTTCCTGATTACTCGAAGACGCCTCGAAAATTAGTTTTTTGTTTGAAAGGGTAGATTTCTCACGTGGTTCCATGGTCATCAGGTCAGGATCTGATGATGGGATCCTGGAGAAATAGAAAAGCAAGTCGGTGTCTTAAAACGAAAAAACACCGACTGCCGAAATGAATGTTATTTTAAACGTGTTTTTTATTTGGATGTCGCGTCGGTTGAATTTTTTTGTAATTTTTTTTTTCTAACTTTTTATTGGTTCACATGTGAGTACTTTCTCGGAGTGGTTGGTGTAAAGGGGTAAGCCCTTTACACCAACCACTCCGAGAAAGTACTCTTCCAAAAACTACCCAAATCGCAAAGTCAAAGTCAAAGTCAAAACGTTTATTTCAATTAGGCCATTAAACGGCACTTTTGAACGTCATCGTTTACAGTTCAGTAAAATAATAATGTTACATTAATAAAGTGACTCTACTGTCCATTCGGAAAGGTAGATTCTTATGCAGAAGAACGGACAAGAAACTCCATCGTTTTAAGTGTGCCTATAAAATTTGAAAAGATCTCTCTATTTCTCCAGGATCACATCATCAGATCATGACTTGATGATTATGGGACCCTTTCAAACAAAAAAAAAATCCAAATCGGTCCAGCCATGTTAGGGTAATCGGGGAACATAAAAAAAGAAGGTTCCGACGAATTGGGAACCTCCTCCTTTTTTTGAAGTCGATTAAAAATAGTATGGATTGCCTGTGAAATTTTCACATTCAGGGTCTGATTCACCACGCGGGCTAAGTGTAGTTTATTGAATACTAGCTTTGCCCCCGACTTCGTACGCGAATGTCCCATTTTTTTCCGCGTTCCTGTTGGAATTCCAAGAAATCCTCTCTTAGTGCTCCCGTACACTTCCCAAGGAACCTACATGCCAAATTCCAACTTTCTACGACCAGTACTTTCGGCTGTGCGTTGTCTGTCAGTCACTCAGTCAGTCAGTAACGGAAGAACTTTATATATAACTAGCGGTCCCGACAGACATTGTCCTGTCCGAACGTTTGCTTTGTATATGACGAAAAATTATAGAAATCGATTGCAGCGCCACCTATCGGGTCCAATTGTAAATCTAAACCATTCTCGAATCCCCTTGAGCACACACAAAAAATTTCATCAACATCGGTCCAGCCGTTTAGGACGAGTTCAGTGACATACACACGTACACAAGAAATTAATATATTAACAAGATATTTATTGCCGATGTAGGCCCGTGGATTAGCATAATGAGATCCAACTGTTTTAAAATTTGAATTGTTTTAATTTACTTAAAGATATACTGGTTTTATTTTATTGTTTTATGTCTACTGGGAATTTATTATATGTTTTTATTGACATTTAATATGGATAAGTGTAATTTAAGGTCATGTACGTGTAGCCGAGGGCAAACTTAGTTATGTATTGATAATAGATTTTCTCACTCTACTGGAGGTCAGATGCAAGTAGCTCTATCTACTTCCATCTGACCTCCACAACGCATTTATTTATCAATACCGACATTGAGACTAAGTTCAAAGAGTTTATTATGTACTGTTAGCCAAGACTGGTGAACTCCCGAGCTATGACGTTATGTCAGTCATCTCTGTGGGCACAGAATAAATAGTCAATGGAAGGCCAATTCTCGTAGGAACTTAAAAACCGGCCAAGTGCGTGTCGGACTCTTACACGAAGGGCTCCGTACCATAAACCGAAAAAGACACGTTTATTTAGGAGCCCCCTTTATTTTTTTGAAGTGAAAACTTCTTTAGCGGCGTTGTGCACTTTTTGGGATGGGTAAAAAATGTTAAACTGGTGACACGTGACCTGATCGAAAATTCGTAAGACGGAGGGAGAGTAAACCGTCGGCGCGGCGTAGGAGAGGAAGTAATATAATTCCTCTCTCTTTCTAGCGCGCGGCGAAAATGTATGCCTGCTCATGCTGTTTCGTTGAGATAAACTTTTTAATGTAACATAATTGTAATAGTTCTGAAGTGTTCAATTTTTATGTAATATAAATTGTCATGTTTGTGTACGATACCACAATAAATGAATATGGTATACCACATAAATGAAAGTACTTTTATACTGATAATTAAAGCAATTCGTGCGAAATTCCCTAACCATTCCAATATATCAAAAATGCACAACGTTAATGATCAAGTTTTCACTTCTGCCGGCACTCCCGGAGTGAAACCCGTTGTTTTTTATTATTAAATTTACTTTTTATTACTTGTTGGTATAGCGGCAATAGAAACACACAATCTGTGAAAAGTAAAACTGTCGCTGCAAGCGAGGGATCGACTCAAAGAGATGTCAGCATAGGAGAAGGGGCCCGCTAGGGCCAGAGCCTGCCAGGGTTGCGGAATTTGTTCGAAAGTCATCGCGGCCCTGGAAAACAAAGGGCTTTAGAAGAACACGGTTGGGTTTTAGTCAGTAAGAGTCTGACACGCCCTTCTGATCCACCCAGAGCGGAAGAAGTCATTTGAAGATTTCCCATCCTTAAAAAAAAAAGCGACGGATCGAAGCATGGTCTCTTGTATTATCTACTCTTTGGTGTGAGGTTATTACGTATTTTTATGTACATAGCGGAACCGGATCTGAAGTACCTATCTACGCATATTTATTATTGAAGTCTCTTCTAGTTTTTTTTTGGTAAATAATAATCGAAATAAGCTATTTATTTTAGTTGTCTTCCTGTATCTCTAATCTTTGCACGCATTGTGAGTTTCTTGTGCGATTTTTTAGGAAAAATGAGAATAGATGCAATGATTGTGTTGTGTTTAGTTGGTTTTTGTTCGTCTGATGAAGATAATTATCAAATGGTTATGGATATACCTGAAGGTAAGTCAGTGAGTGGTGATCATAAGTGCTTCTGCTGAGAGTTTCGTCAAAGTAGATTTTTGCAAACTTTTATATAATTGGCCTTGTTAGTGCCCGTTCCCACAGATTGATCGTCTGTTTTCTCGGTCCGTCTAAAGAAACGGATATGCCAGTGTCAGTACAATTTATATGAAACTGTTCACATTTAGACGGCGGGAAAAATAACGGATCAGGGTTTTTAGACGGAAATTTTGACACTGCGAAGAATCGTCTAAACGCCAGGATCCGATGTAGTGTAAATGAATCTGCCGTCGACACGGCACCAATGTGCCTCTCTCCTACCCCGCAGTTCCGGCGGATTTCGCCTACTTCTCTCGTCTAAGTGGGAACGGGCCCTTTTTAGGGTTCCGTACCCAAAGGGTAAAAACGGGACCTTATTACTAAGCCTCCACTGTCCGTCTGTCTGTCACCAGGCTGTTTCTCATGGACCGTGGCAGCTAGACTGTTGAAATTTTCACAGATGATATATTTCTGTTGCCGCTATAACAGCAAATAATAAAAATGAAATACAATTTAAAATAAAAGGGCCCCAAGAAACATGTTTTTTTCGGCTTAGGGTACGGAACCCTTCGTGTGGAAGTCCAACTTACACTTCGCCAGTTTTTTTATATTAATATGTAGGTAAATCCCCAAACGTTTGAGTTGAAATTTAACATACAGTGTAATAAATTCTAAATGGTGGATTAACAGTGCTAATGCAAAAGCATGTGTTTATGGGATATGTTATCCCTTTCCTGTCATATTATTACTCTAGTTCAGTGGTTCGCAACCATGGTCCGCAAAGGCCAAAATAAGGTCCGCGAAAGGTTTAAAATTTCACTCTTTTCACCTCATAAATGTCATTGATGCAAACAGATTCTAAGTTTCTTTAGAAATGTGTCTTCTATGACAACACTTTAATTTTGATTTCAAAGCTTAGTTATACTACAAGTTTTCAATTTCTATACATATGATATAAGTTTATTTTTATTTTATCACAGTTTTTTTTTCTTGTTTCCTGGTCCCTGCTAGCAATCAAAGTGGTCCCGCGACAAATAAAGGTTGGGAATCACTGCTCTAGTTTATACGTAAGGTCAAGTCGCATCCGTTCCCGCGATCCCTGGCGTAGGTGGGAGATGGAACACCGGGGAGGTTTTAGTCAGTAAGAGTCTGACTTACCCCTTCGCCCGCCCCAGGGCGGAGGACATATAAAAAAAATAAAAGAATAAAAATTACTTTATTGATACATAAAAACCTTTGTTACATTTCCTCAGATGGTTAAAAGTT
>NDFZ01003297.1:0-15882 GCA_002192655.3 Mamestra configurata | reverse complement strand
TGGGCATTATCCTAGCGATCCATGCCATAGAAGCCAGGGGAGTCACGGACACTCATATTCGTATACTCTCCGACAGCGCCTCAGTTCTCCAATCCCTAAATAGAAACTACACCACCTCGAAACAAATACAAGAATGCCACAATGCACTAGAACGCGTCACGGTGACAAACCGCAACACCGTGACGACCGTGGATAAAAGGTCACAGCGGATCACTAAGAAATGACGCGGCCGATGAACTGGCCAGGAGGGGGTCTGGTACGATGGCTGTTGGACCCGAACCCATAGTGCCACTCCCTTTCACCCAGCTACGCACGTGGCTACAAGAACATACCCACACACAAGCAGAACGCTGGTGGACCTCGGCACCAGGCTGCAGGCAGTCCAAGGAGGCTATACCACTCCTAAACAATAAACTTACCAAGCGCCTTCTGCGACTGGATAGGGGCAGCCTGCGAATGGTGGCGGGGACCATCACCGGACACTGCTCACTGAATAAGCATTTCCACACACTAGGTATAACAGACAGTCCTCTGTGCAGAGCATGCATGGAGGAGGAGGAAACGGTGTCGCACGTGCTCCTTGAGTGCACAGGCGTCGCCGATATACGTAGACAAACGATAGGAACACCAAATTCACTCACAGACACCCTGAACTCTTTAGGAGGACTGATCTGCTTCTGGAGGGAGGTCGGCTGGTTGGAATGACGGCCGCCATGGCCCACGCACATTGGTCCAACATCAGGACTAAGTGCGGAAACCATACCCCAATAGATAGATAGATAATTACGGGCCATTGCCCCCTCAACAAACATCTTTTTAACATAGGCGCCACAGACAGCCCACTCTGCAGAGGCTGCTTTGATGCCGAAGAAACAGCTGCCCATGTCATCCTGGAATGCGAGGCCGTGGCTACCCAACGTGAACAAATCCTCGGAACGGTGAGGTCGCTCCGCGAAGCCTGTGAAGCTCCCAGGAAACTTCTGCGCTTCTGGGCGGAGCTAGGCTGGCTAACGTAGCCAGGACACCTACGTACAACGGACCGAATAAGAGTCTAAGTGCGGAAAATGGAGTCCCTACTCTACTCCCCATTAACTGACGAAAATTTGATGGACGGCTATTTTCGGAAACAGTAGGTGACATGTAAATGAAATCCCTAGATATTTTTTCCTGTTGAGCAGAGCAGTAACTGTGAATTTTAATTTAATAATAAATACTGTTCATGTTGTTGTTGTTTTAGTAAAGACAGGCATATAATTAGGTTGATAAAGTACAGCCCTGTAAGAGACATAAATACAGATTTACTGACTGACTGAGAGTTAAGCTAATCCAGTTTTTAAGCCAAATCTTTGCTGTGTAGTGACATTTTCTAATTATTCTTGCTGTAGTGATTGGTTGACTTCATTTTCTGCACATAAACTAACATTCAGTCTATGTGTAGGGGTCTAGAATTAAATAGCCAGCCTAGACCACCCAGAAGGTAAGATACATTTTTGATTATGTTTTGTCAAATACAGAAGAAACACACCAAACTATAGAAATTGTTTGGTAAGTCATTTTAGAATTATCAATTCTCAAAGGATTGATTGTTTTGTTAGTAAAATAGTAACAAAAGCTTGAATATGTAATGCAGAATTGTTTAACAGCTGTGTAAATAAGTACTCACTTGCTACCAAGGAAAATAAATTATGATAATATTCAGAGGTATATTTTTGGTAATGATCAGATTTTTGTGGTTATGTTTCCAAGGATCTAAGGATAATATTTTTGAATTTTCCTATTCACCACACACACCAGACAGCATTATCATGACCATTGTACACTAAAGATAAAATTAACCCTTAATGATTATGGGGTTTATGAGCACAATTCAGCTAAAACACGAAAGAGCACAAAGGTTTCACAAAAAAATGGTCCAGTTGGAATAGCACTACTATGAGAATTTAGAAAATGCACGTAAATGATGTTGATTTTACCTGGATTTGAAATACAAACACTTAAATCGAAACAGCTTGCGTGAAATGCCTCCCGCAGAGTAACGGATGTAACACATCAACATTTACTGTTAGAACTACGCCCGCGTACACTACACAACGCCTAAAGTAGTTTTTCAACTTCCATTCACAAGCTTACTGCGCGATTCTTTGAATTGATTCACTATTTGCGCACGGATTGATACCACATAACATTTTATTTAATACGCACACGTGTCTTGCATTTTTTAGGCTGTTACATATGTATTTTTAATCATATTATAGTTTTCTTATAATAATTACCTCCAACAAATGATGTATTAGCTACGAAAATTGAAATAGATTCGATGGTGAAAAAATATGTCGCTCTCGAAACTCGTTTTTTTTCTACTGCCAAAATTAGGGTGACCACAATTTAAGAGAAGTTTTATTACCAGATAGTTGAACAAGAATATCACGGTTAATTTCTACATCATCAAGTGGTGGAAATCTTTACACTGAAGTCTTTTAATTATTTACATGGTTTTACGTTAATAATAATGAAATATTTTTTTAAAGATAAGTTACATTCATGTTCACGAAACAGCACTGTATACACATTTTTTTTGTAATGTATATTTACATTGTCTGACTAAAACATTATTCCCAGAAATATTAGTCAAGTATTGAGAATTAATCAATAAATCATCGTGCGTTTAATTTACTCAAAATGTAAAAATAAAATGTGCTGGCAACATCCCATAAAGATAAGGACGTGACATGACATTTGACCTCATAGTGACGTGCGTGACCTAGTTTATTAGAGTTACGGTTCTTTTTAGTCGATTTTGGAATGTATGAACATTCAAAAATCGACCCGGTGTATACATAACTATACCTTGTTTTTGTATGGATAAAAAATTAAATCCGATATTTGTTTTGGTTTCCGGAAACAGACAGCTAGAAGTTACGTGAAAGCAATGCATCTTACCTGGCATATCTTATTTGTTCTCACAACAGTCTCATCCTTCTTCTTTCCTTTCAAGGCCTCACCGCAGACTTCCTTGTATTGCAAGACCGACGCTTTCAAAGATTTCTGCCTTAACTTCTTACTGACCTCGGCCCAGTTAGTGTCTGGTAGGAAAAAAAAAACAATAAAATATTTATCACATAGCATGACGCCCGTAGCCCCGAAGGATTGGGCAGACGTGTGACAGGCATTTTTTTTTAGTATGCTTCACCCTGAGTTTTTTCTTTTCTTTTTTCTATTTCGCTAGCTTTTGCCAGTGGCTTCGTACCTTGTCCTTACCGTCGTACCGTCCTTGTAGTCTACTGATGTTTCAAATTTCATCATTTCAAATTTATTATTTTAGTAGGAAGGAAGTAGGATAGTTCACTATCATGTCCTATTTATCAAATAAAGTAAACCAACTACGGTGTTATCTTCTTGTACACAGAATATTTTATAGGACAAATAAAGGTTGCGAATAAAATGAAACTTACCAATATAATCGAGTAACGTAGCTGACTGCTTGCTGCACCGGTGGAACAGCTGTCTCCATGTAGCGTTACATGAGTCATCTCTCACGAGACAGTCAACCAGACAGTCGACGAGGACCCTGTGGTAGGGGTCCAGGGATGGACCACTCAGGTACTGGTTGGGCAACTTCTTCATGAGTTGATTGAAGGTCACTTGGAGCTTATTATTGCTTTTATTGAAATATATATCCTGAAATAGAAGATTGTTTTAAGTGCCAAACAATTTCATTTCCGTACATCCGTAAATTCACCCCTTTTTCACATGTGGGTGACAGAAATAGTACGCCACCTGCTACTGTATTTTGATGTGCATAGAAACTATGGAAGTCGTTGGATTTATTTTAAGAAAAGGGGACCTGGAAAATTAGGTATGAAGTATCTAATTTATCAAATGTAGTAACTCTCCCCGTGCTCTGGCACTCGGTTATTCCTATTAATATGATTACATCTTTTTTTCGTGAGTTGGCATACCCTAACGATAGTAAGTGTTTAATTAATGATGATGTAGTTGAAATGGATTCCTTTTGGGTAGTGCTTTTACTCCATATTTTTCCATTTACTCTTGCTCTCTTCATTTGTATGCTCAAGGATACCAGTAATAGTACAAATGTTTAAGAAGATAGAAGTCCCTTACCTTATATTTACTTAATTGCTTGATAAGGTCACTTGACAGATCCTTGGGCAGTGCACTTCTCTTGTTGTTCACCATGTCGATCATGGCAAACAGCTGATCCTGACTCACTTTAGTGTTGTCCATGGTTCCGTGCTCGTCGAGGAGGTTCGACAAGTACCCTACTACGTATTTAGAGTAGTTCTTTAACTCGATGATTGGGAGGAAGAGGTCTTGCCAAGCTGGAAAGGAAATATGCAGTTATAAAGTGTTTTTTTTTTGTTTTGAGAAGGTATTAAACACTTTTATTATACACCGAGATGTGTTTTTAATTATTGTTATTTGAACAGAGTGATTTGCGAAAATTATTGCATAGTGAATGTGACAAATTGCAATTCCAGCTTTGATTCAATAGGTAAATAAATTTTTCACTTGACTTGCATTTCATTTGTGATGCGTTGATAATTTATTTACAAAAACAGACTGTTTTATTCTAAAACTGCAAATACTTACCCAAGACAATTACAATTAGAGTTTAATTTAGGTAACAGCACGCTAACAGATGCAAAGAAAAATTTATGACACTGTGTACTTGGTTTTTTTAAATAATTTTATATATTGTCTCTTGATTTAAAGTACAGAAACGCATACCTACCAATACCTTTAAGTAATACATCTAGTTTATCTCATCTTTACCTTGGGAAGTGTCAAAATGACGCGAGATAACATTATCTCAACGAATTTTGACCCAAAACTGTATAATATCTTGGCCTATGCTTTGTGTAATTTCACTCTTATCGTTTTTTATGTAACCCACACGATAACTGACTTATTGGTATTTTACAAATAATGATAAATTTTAGTAAAACAATGAACAAGATTTGAAATAACTACCTACATTTTTTTAATACCCTATGTAAAAATGGCCGTTACTGAGATTCATGGCTTATCCAAATTTGCAGCTGATCCAAAATGCTGCTCTTGCTCCATATAACCTACTTAGGTTTGGTGCCTTTTCTTTTTATAACATCATTCACACAATTCATCCATGCTCAGAAGAAGAATGTCACTAGATAATTTACCTTTCAGCCCAACAGCAAAGTCACTGCTACCGCCCTGACCAAAAGCCCATAGCAAAGAGAGCCCAATAGGCGGCCTGTTCTGGTAGGAGTTGCGGAGACTAGCACTCTTCTGTATAGACGTGATACAGAATTCTGGGTAGTCTTGGGCTAACATTTGCAGGAGTAACCGGTGACCGTTCACAGCTTGACCTGGAATGAGGTTTTTTTTATTATAAATGCTCATTGCATTTTATATAGTTTTAGTTCGAGTGTTTTAGTTTATGGCCTTGGCTTCTGGGTAGTTCACTCTACGGTTTCGTTACCAACCAAGTTTAGCGTAAAAAAACAGCTTAGACCAATCGTGGTTTAATTTAAAGTCTAGTGTTTTTATACATACATATATATGTTTTTTGGGTACATTCTGAAGTGTATAATTTCCTGTCTGTCAAATAATATTTAAGTGTAAATAATCCAACTACTATGTATAGTATATCCAACTACTATACAATGATTAACATTATTTTTTACCGGTACACCTTTTTTGTGAACCGTAATATTGTTATGTAATGAAACCAGCAACCATGAAATTCAGATAGAAGTGAAAGTAAAAACTTAAGAATGTATAATAAAAATACAAACCTCTGCTCATATCATTTGCAAGTGATGTAAGAGTGACATCAAAGAACAGCTGAGTATTTGCTTTCCCAGAATCCTGCAATACATCGGACAGAGATTTTCTAATCTCCTCGGGGGTAGAAGACAGTGGATACAGTGGAGGGTATGAGGAAAACGTTGGATCATCCACATCTATTTGAATCTTGGAGTTGAGGAAAGCGGCTACTTCTTTCAGCCATACAAGAGGAGCATTTGAAAAACGGATCTTATTTGTTGTTATTATGTTGGCTAACTCTGCAGGGTCGATCTGAAACAAGAAGTGTTTTTTTTTGCAGATGTGGTTACTGTAAAATAGTCTATAATCAATGTTATTTAAGTATATTTGCTCTTTAGAACTAGCTATATTTACAAAAATATTGCATTATGCGTATTTTTTGCCATTTGACAAAAATAGAAGTGCTATAGTAAGCAAACCAGTATGTAACATGTACTGATATGTATGCAATAATTCTTTATTAGCACATGAATTGTACCTATTGTCTTCCACATGAACAGTTGCTATGAATATATTATTGAATACTGGCTGTTGTTGCATACTTTGCCATGATTGTATAGTAGTTTTATATCTAGGTATCTCGAAATCTATACAAAACCAGGTGTATAATTTGTTAACATGATACACTTATCAGGTGGTTGGGCAACTACTGCAACCATTACAAAAATGACAGTGGTAATTTTCCCATATAGCAATTTGGATATACATATAAACTAGCCATTCTTTTGTCCTTATCTCTGTTGTCGTCTTAGTTCTTCTAAACTAATCTATAAGTCATTATCTCAGTAGTAGTAGATTGGAAGAGCCTATCAAGCCATATTTACTGGACCTTTTTGGTGCGGCCATGGGACACACAATGTTATTGTTTTATTTAAATTAAGCTTCCTAATTTTTATACCTATATTGTGTTTACTTGTGTGCCAAACAAACAAGTTTCTTTCTTTCTTTTTATAATTATCATCTTTATTTCCCCTACTCAGTGAAACTACAGGACATGCTATCAGTTCTCTGAAATATTTCCAAGTTACTTACAGCCTCAAGTGCTCCTTCAATGGTCTTAGGAGGCTTAGGTTTGGGAGGCTCAGCATTCTTCTTATCTTGCTTCTTTTTCTTATCACCTTCTTTCTTTTTGATTGGAGGCTTCCTCTCATCATCAATCTCCATGCCAGAATAGAATGACTTTATTTGAGAGTGGGGAACTGAAAAGATAAGGATAGTTATTTTTGTTTTGTTATTAAGTAAGGCAGATGAAATAAAAATATGTAAGACATAACATCATTTTTTATTTAAATGTTTATTCAAATGTTGAAATTATAAAGGTGTGAAATATTTAATTGCTTTTCTTTAATAATTATTTATTAACTCCATTTTGTTCCTTGATATTTTTTTCAGTATAATTTCTTGTTTTTTTATTGTAATGGCTTAGCAAAATCCATTTTTGAAATTATTGGGTAAAACAATGTGGTAACAATCTTGTAATCCGATAAAGCAAATGTAACTCAAATATTGCTGTATTTGTGACGTCCAATAGGTAATTTCCGATTCAATACAGAAATAATTGTTACTGAAAACTTATACTTTTCTTAGTAATGCTGCATGTTTTGTAATAAATCCGAATTTCTATTAATAACTTCCAAGTATTTGTCGACTGATGTGGTGCTGACCCGGCTTGCCCTTGCTTTCATAAAAATAACGATGAAACTATTTATTTTACAGAATTATTTTTCGTTTCCGACAGACTGCTAGTAAAAAATAACAAAACATATATATTCCGTATAAAGACCATGCCATTAATAAGATTGATGAAAATTTATTAAATTGCTAACTGGACAGGTCAAAAGACTTGTAAGCAAAATATTAAAATTACCCACCGACATCCTCAAGTTTCGGCCCATTTTTCACAGCCTTCTTTTCGTCCTCCTTAGTTTTAATTTTACCATTCTGCGACTTCTTATTCTTCCCAACAACTTCCCATTGACCACTCGACATTATTGGAGAGATTCTTAACAGATTTCTAGTCAATTCTTTGTAAATAAAGGGAAAGCATCAAAGTAATAGGTTACACGTCAAAACCAAACAAATACCAAAAAAAAATCAAGAACTGTGACTTGATTCGGCCAGTGTTTAGCATAAATGAAATACTATACCCTTCTAAATACGTTTGTAGTGAAAAATATTCATGCTTTAAATACAGTGTCAGCGATACTTGGAATACAGTAAAAAAGCTAAACTTGTTTCTGATTGGTCAAGAAACTCCAGCTCGAAAAACGTGGCAGGAATAAAATATCAGACAGAAATGCATTTTGGAACGTTCCAAATGTTCATCACTCATATCTTTATTGAATTTCGTTTATATTTGTGTTTTATACCAAGATAGTGTTTTGAATTTTTAGAAAAAAAGAACAAAGAAAAAAGAAGAAGATTGATTTAAAAAAGTGTGTGTCAGTTATTTATACGGTTTTCTTATCTGTGGAGAGCTTTGCTCTACCCAATCAAAATTTGTAGGCGATTGCTGTTAGCATTCAAAGAAAATCGACTTCGTTTGTAAAACTCGATAAAAAGTACGAATTTTCGTCAAAATTTAACAGTGTAGCTAAGCTATCACTAGTCAGTACTGATTAGTTGATTTTTGGTGATTGTTGGAATACACACAGCGCGCATCACTAGTCGTCAGTTTTTCTTTCATTCGTGAAAATAGTTGACTTGATATTATTTTGCTGCTGAGTTGTTTTAGAAATTTACCAATAAAAAGACTTACGTGCCCGTGTTGTGTTGATGAAATTAATTCGTGTGTTATAAAAAACAGTGGCTAGATAATGGAAGACAAATTGATGTTAGAAGATGTGACTAGCTCCTTGAGAGAACGGGTGTTTTTCGCTGCCAGAGATGGAATGTCTTTAACCCTTTACGCTTTATTATACGAGAAAAACAAAGATGAAATTGACGACCTATTAAATAGCGTAAGTAGTGAAATGCACCTTTCATTCATGATAGAAAGAAGTTATCAGAAGTTGTTTCAGGACTTAAAATATTTCTGATGAGAATGATGATAATCTATTTTTATCATACAAATTGACGGCGCGTTACCTTTTGCGCGTTACATATGGTATGTGTGAGTTATTAATTCATTTTTTTATGCGTCGCGGAATACGATTTTGCGTCGTAACGCACGTATCGTCTTCGTAACCTTGGTACCACTTGCCAGTTTCATTTCCTTGAGTTCGCGCAGTGGTTGTTGCGAAAGACTCCGGGTCTCGGGGTCGCTCGCTCGTCTATTTAATTATAAATCGTAATTATTACTACATATATTGCCTCGACTTGATTGTTATCATGATGATGTTGCAAAAATATGTTTAGTTTATTTCAAGCAGTTTAGGTAAATTCGTTGGCAATAAGTTATTTAGTTAAACTGGGTTAAACAAGAGTTAAACTAGGTATACATAAGGTTCATGACTAAAATCTGTTTACACTCGTTTTGTTTGATGTTTCATCAGCTTGTCAATGAATCAGTTGTGCTGAGCTACTTAAGACAGCATTTTCGATCAATGAATAATTTGGTTACCTTTATCTTCCTGACCATTTAGCTAGCCAAAAAAGAAATATCTAATCAATCCAAAGCTTATATGTGTGTTACTTAATGTATGAAACCAAATCTATGCTGAAATACCCCCATTTATGTGTTTTTGGCTTGAGCAATACAATTAATATGTAAATAAGTAAAATATTCGTAAAAAAAGAACCCTATCTAATTTAACTATAAGCTTACACTTCCCCAATGCAGGAATAATTTAATAGCAGTTGGTCTGTGAGTCCTTATAAATAAACTTTCAAGGGTCCTCAATAAAATCACAAATACTCATAGTTTCAGTCCCAAATCAGATAAAATAATATATTTGATATAAATCATTCAAGGATCTTTTATACTATAATTACCAATAACTTTCCATGAATAAACTGAAGACTTCTCATGCTACAATGGAGTAACCATAATACTTTTATCTGACCAACTTCTAGACAAAATACTGAAGTATGTTATATAAACAAAAACCATTTCCCTTTGTTTTTTTTTATATACAAAGATGTGGGTTAATGACATGTCAATGAACTTGGGAAAGTCACGTTTTTTTTGTGTGAACAACAAATAAACATATGACATGTGTTTTTGTGTAAACATGTCCCTACTCTCCAAAGAAATTTAAAGAGTTCATCTGGACGGCTGGCATTAAAATACTTTATTTGTATATGTTGCAGCCAACTAGCTAAGCATAAAGCATAGCCTTTTATATTTATATTATATTCATTAAACAATATTGAACCAAAGATGTCACATAAGTTGTTGAAAAATCAGTGCAGTTAAATGAAAAGGCTAGGCAACCAATTAAACGGCTGATTAAGCTATTTGGCTGCGACATATACACCAAGGACCAAAAGTACTTGTTAATTCCATGTATCTTCATGAAAAACTGAAACATCAAAATGAACCTATTGTGGTGTATTGTATATTGGGCTGATGTCCTCAACTCCTCTTCGTATACGGATGATCCTATTAATATATTTGGAAAGCATGGTTTTATTGTATTGTTTGATTTGTAAAATAATTGTGCAACAAACTATTGATCTTTGTCAATTTAATTTAACCTTTTGACCGCCACAGTCGGCTATAGCCGACAAACGAAAAAGTTCCCAACACGCCAACGAATATGTGGTTTGGCGTCGGGGGCACACCAATGCGTTTATGCTTTGGCGTTCAAAAGGTTAAAGATAATTAAAATATGTCCAATACATAGAGCTTTTTATCATGAAATTTGTAAATAATGGGTATAAAATGAACTTAGGTCAATGATGAAAGTACGAGTGAAATATATTTTTGAACCCCAAAACTATGGGTTTCCTGAGTGGTCCTATGGATTACACTAAAGTAGAAATATTTTAGTTCAGCTACTACTTTTAACAAAAATGTATTTGACAAGTATCTATGTGCCTCTGCCATTAAGAGTTATTGATTTGATAGACATGCAAACTTCAAAAAATTCCTATTTTTTTTTTATTACGAATATTCTTTGTTCTCAGGATGTATGCTGCGATGGAGTCAAATGCACACCTTTGATAGCAGCAGCACGGCACGGTCGAGAAGGTGCAGTCAGGATCCTGTTAGAGAAGTTCCGACCGCCGGTCAGATTCGAGACTGAAGGCACTGTTAAATTCGACGAGTATGTTATTGAAGGTTAGTCAAAATGGACAGCTTTGGTCACTGATGAGTTTATAAATAATTTGATTCTGCGAAGTAAGATTAAGCGAAGTACCTAACTTCGCTGGCAAGTATGTCGGATAATCTCATAAGGGAATATGTACTCCAGAGATAAAAATTCAAATCTGTTTNAGCTTTGGTCACTGATGAGTTTATAAATAATTTGATTCTGCGAAGTAAGATTAAGCGAAGTACCTTACTTCGCTGGCAAGTATGTCGGATAATCTCATAAGGGAATATGTACTCCAGAGATAAAAATTCAAATCTGTTAAGTCGGTGATACTTTCATGTGCATCTATACCGGCAGGCCCGTGTCGACGGCGCGTTGTGTTCCACGCGCGCTTCAAAGAAATGTCAGAATAATTGACTTGAATTGGATTTGATTTCGAATTGATTTCCCATCCATAAAATAAAAATGAAGTGTTCAACCCAATAGGATATTGGGTTGAACATTTCATTTTTATTTTCTTTTTTTATTTTTCCTGATTGTCTTTTGTAACTTAGAAAAATATTCTAGCAAGATATTTTTTTAGTAATTTTTAGTATTTTGGCTCACCTATCATTTAATCTTACTGGCCAGTTATGTCCCACTGCTGGGTATAGGCCTCCCTCCCACACACGTCTAATATAATACAAAAGATAAAATACTTCATCAAGAAGAGAAACTTCTGCTCCGAAAATTTGAGTGGTCATTTCTGTTACCTTCAGATCCGTCTGAGTGAGTTACTGTGTCTGACAAACAGTCGTACTACTGATAAAATAACCCAGTAACTGAGGTGTGATGGTCAGATAAGCAATAACTTAAGTATAACCTTTTGACCGCCAAAGCATAAAACGCATCGGCATGCCCCCGACGCCAAGCCACAAATTCGCCGTAATTTTTGTCACATATTTGTGACGTTTAGCGTACAGGGCACGCGATTGTGTGTCATGTATACGTGACAATGGCGTTCGAAAGGGGAATATGGATATTCAGCTGCAACCGGTTAGACTGAAAGCCAACATATTTGGGAAGTGGTTGATTTATGCTGTTTTACGGCCACAAGATCGATAATTTACGACGGCCGAACCGATATTTATTTATTTATTATATACTTTATTGTACACCTCATAATAAGAACAGGACAATCGAACATAAAATAAGTGTACAATGGGCGGTCTTATCGCACAAGCCAATCTCTTCCAGACAACCTTTGGATGGATTGAACGAAAGGAGGTAGATTTAGGGCTGTCAGTGTACAAAGTGTACGATAATACCCACTCGAAGTATTATATACCCACACTAAGCGCATAGGTACTGTAAGATCGAACTTGATATCCAGAAACCGATCTTTTAGAGGAAGAAATTGTCTTTCAGGGTGTATGGTACGCCCAATTCCGGTCGGCGCAGCATATCTTCTTGTTATGTTCTTGTGTTAATCCTGTATGTGTGTTTGACGTTGTGACGGTAAACAGAACACATGCAGTGTTCTGTTTGCACCGTCACTTCAATAGTGAGTTCCGCATTCAAGTAGCATTATTTCTTCTACTATACTTACTCATAATTCGAGTATTCAACGACGAGTTTCGCCCTTACAAGGAGCTCCCAATCATGAGCTGGTACAATATGGAGACCTCACTGACTTGCCAAAACATAGTATGTTACCAACAAATATAAAAACCGTTGAATGAAATTCATAATTTGTTATGAAATCTATCTCTATCCTTTACAAAGTACAGTTTCACACGGAAGTTGTGCCACTTCCCTAAATCTTAAGTTGGCCTAATATTAGAGTTACAATAGAACAAGAGGCGAGCTTGCACTGATTTTTGGTTTGCCACGTGTGGTCTACTGTACCCTTTGTTTGTAATTCTATTTATTGTCTTGATTCGTGTTTTCTTCATCCATCTTTTGAGCTCTGTTTCTGCGTTGTTTATCGTCCACATGCTTGGCTTAGCATGTTAGCTTATCATCATCTTTACCTAATATAAAATGGTTATTCATAGGGACCTACCATCGAAATCAACAGAATCTTAAAAAGAACTGTCTGAACTGTCGCAATCAATAACTGCCCACGACTTCGCGTTCTCGGAATACGATCTTAATTCCGTGCAACATAATTTTAAGCCAATGTCAAATGTTATTTTCCAAAACGTTCCCAAATAAAGCTACGGCCAAGTCATCGGGTGCACGGGCTTACAAAGCGCCTTGCAACGTGCTCTTCTCTCACAGCGCATTGACTCTCATTTTTTTTGTCTAAGTCGGGAACTCACGGTTTAAATATAGAAACGTGTGAAAGTTTACACACAAAGAAACTGAAAATCGTCTCTCGGAACGTTTCGGTACGTAGCTGGCCGACTTCCAAACCTCTTTGTTTCCCCGTATTTATGATTTACCAGCATTATAAAGGATTTGCACGTTTGGCATCGCTCGTGGTGACTACATGCAGTTCCTACATCGTAATACCGATAAAAAATTGCACCAGCTTTTGTTAATGGGATAAACTTTTAAGTTCTTATGCATCTTTTAATTCTAGATTGTAATTTGGTACTAAAACGAATGATTCAAGTTGTTCCGTTTTATCATGAGTTGTTAATGAAAAATTCGATGCGTGACATTGAAATGTATTTTTGTATGTTATTATAAGCAATAGTGATTAATAAGAACCAGTCACCTTTGAATCGTGGGTGTACAAAAATTGCCTAACCATTTGGGAATCTCACCTATTTCATACACTCAAGCTAGGAGAATAAATATCATTCTGTTGAACGAGTTCGTTGTCTTCAAGGAGTCAAAGACCAAGACGTATTCTGACTTCTTGCGACAAATTAGTGTTCTGAAGAAACAATAAAACAATCATTTCGAAAGTATTGCAGATTAAATTTTCAGACAGCTGTACTCATGAATCAGGCATTCTGTAGGTCGTCCCTATCTTATCCATTTAGTTTTATGTCAAAATAACCTAATTATCAGAAAATGTACTCAAGGCAATAAGAAACATAGCTGGTAAAAGCCGTTATTATGCTATTAACGAGCTTTACGTAAGCGCTAATGTAAATATTTATGGATATACATTTGGCTTGTGTTTATCGTATGTAATTGTGTATTGCTAACGTCTTTATTGGATGCCAGTCATCCCGGATGGCTTTGTTCTTGGGCTCTTGCACCTTTCGGGAAATAACTGTCGGCAACGACAGGAATGAAATTACTGTAAGTAATATGTATTTATCATGCTTTTCTCTCGTATCGATACAGACTGGAAACAAACATGCACGCACAATTTCATATATGTAATAATGTATGAAATTGTGCGTGCGCGAACTTTACCTACTACGAAAATCTTTGCCAACTTACTTGCCGGTAACTATAACAGGTTTTAATGACCAGGGTAGGTACGCCACTCGTACATATTAGTGAAGGCTCATTATTTATCTGAAAGGTCTCCCTGCTGAACGGCCTATGTTCCCACAAACATTGCGACAACGACTGGTCTTGTGCCTCCGTATCCAGCGGAAATGGCAATATATATTATAATGCAATCAGTCTGCCTAGTTCCGTTTCCCAAATATATTGGGTTCGCCACTTCGCCTTCCACTTTAATCGGATGCAGCTCAATCAGAATTTGACATGGACTGTCTGTCTATCTGAATTCTACAACCCAGTTAGAGGAGGCAGATATCACGATACCCCTTGAGAAGACTGGCGGCCTAACTTTCGGGCTTCGTACAAGTCGTGTCGTGACGGCTGTGAAAGGCCTACAAATTTTCGCCGTGCCGAGACTAAACGGCTTAACGCACATATCAACTCGGTAAGGGATCGTTACCATATCAACTCGAGCCGTACGGTATTCTTTGTTTGAAACTCCCTACTGCAACGCACACTAATCGGAATCGTATCGTAATCGCCTCGCCTCGGGGCAATACGGCAATAAAGGCGATACGGTGACGATCCCTAACTTAGTTGATATGTGTTTCTTTAACTTGCTTTCCGAGACAAGAAGGACTCTCGTTATGGCGCAACCTACCTCTGCAAGCGTTGCGATTTACCTACTTTGGAGATCTACCCGTGTGGCTGTTATTATTAGTCATGACATGACCCTTTTGATGCAGATTTTAAAATTAATATTTCTCAGGAGCCACAGCATTATGGTGTGCAGCGGGGGCTGGCCACTTAGGCATCGTAAAGCGCCTAGTCAGAGCCGGAGCCAACGTAAACCACGCTACAAAGACACTTAGCACCCCCCTGAGAGCGGCTTGCTTTGACGGACGACTGGACATTGTCAAGTACCTGGTCAGGCATGGTGCGGACATACACAAAGCCAACAAGTATAACAATACTTGTTTGATGATTGCGGCTTATAAGGGACATTTGGATGTGGTAAGTTACTTTTCTTCTACTATTTAAATACAGATGGTCGGATCTATACAACGAGCGAAAACAGGCACACGCACACAGAGACGCGTACGTACGGCGATCTCAAACCCTAGTTGTTCTAAATTGAGCTACTCGACTACTGACAAAGGCTTGCACAGTGGCCTTAGTGCGAGTTTTTAACGTTCTCGGTCGCGTTAGCGTCAATTTGTATTGAAACTGAGAAAGCACCGTCTGGTGACTCTTATGGATTTTTTTCCATACAATTTGACATAAGCGAATATTTATGTTAACGCGATCGAGTACGTTAAAAAACTCACACTAAGCCCTCTGACTGGTCGAGGCGATCGGCGGCGGTGACCTCTCGCGTCCGGCCCTGGTTGAATCCATAGTCCGGAGCGAAGAGGCTTGGGAAGCGGTCACCTCCTTTTGCGAAGCAGTAATGCTAGCGAAG